>OX155696.1:1677783-1850134 GCA_944547425.1 Eupithecia centaureata | reverse complement strand
AATTTTCGTTCTTTATATTTCCTAATATTTTACAAGTATCTGTTAGAATTATAACATTTTTTTAGCAATAATAGCAATAATTTGGACTCTATTGAAATTTCAATAAAAAAAGAAAAGATTATATAGTAGAATATAATATAAGTAGACTGGCAGCCCGTCAGTCATATTCATATTTTGTTGTGAATGGTGATCCATTCGCAACAAATGATGAAAGGGACAGAGGGCTCTCCAAGCGGTTTCTCCCTCGGACCGCGTATCGGCAGCTTGTGCTTATTCCAGATTGGGTTTCTACCAGTGGGTTCATGGAATTTTCATACTTATGGAATGGAAGCGTGGTAACACTATAAATATGCGGCAGATTTTGAAAGACCCAAACGAGTTTTTACATTGCAACATGTATCTGGCGTAACGTACAAAGTATGTAGGTATGTTCTTGTATACTGATTTTACGTGCCTACAACATTCGAGTAAGTACATATCTACTACAATTTCGTGTAGATTTTTATGCATGTAATCTATGGCCGAAATACATATTATGTAGAATGAAATAAACTAATAAAATTGAATTGAAAATACAATACTAATTTACAATTTTTGTTTTTTACAAAACCTTTATTGTACACCAGAAAAAGAACATTAACATACCTATAGGTAGACATTACATAAGACAAGTACGATAGATGGCCTTATCGCGTAGAAGCAATCTCTTCCAGGCAACCTATGGATATTAAAAAAGTTAAAATAATGCTAAGATATTGGAAAAAATTTAGAGAAAGGCAGGGGTGTGTGTGCGTACCTACAGTGAAAATTCCAACCTACCTACTTGCTACTAATAAGCAGGGTTGAGTACGACCGCTCTACCCTGGTGATCAGTCGTCCGTCCCCCTTCCAAATCTCCCCGGATCTTGATTATAGATCCTCTTTGCCAAATCCGCTTAACCGAGGAAAGATTAGCTCACTATCCACAAAAACGGCCGGTTGAAATCACGAAATTCATTGAATTTTACGTCTCTGTCGTAAATTTTATAGGTAAGTACGTACTCGTACGTATACCTACTAGCACAGCCTACAAAGGTACCTTACCTAGGTATTCTTCTAGGTATTATTAAAACTTTGCTACTTAAAAAGTCACGACGGGGCTTAGGAAGAAGAGTTTTATGAATTTAGTTTGTAAATTAGGTCTTATACTTACTTATGTTTATTGTCTTCACGAAATTTGATACATATTAAGTTTACGCACACATTAGAGTTTTTAAATATCGGTATCTAGAAGGTACCAGGTATATCTAACTCAAGGTAGGAACTACCTACCTACCTAGTTCGTGCGCTGCGTCCACACATAAGAAATGCTCCTTTCATGTTACATTGCATGTTACGTTACAGGCGCGTACAGACTGATGTAACTTACAGCAGTCTGTACGCGGCTTAAGAAGACTCGGACCGTGTTCTACTCATCCGAGTTAGCCCGTATCCGAGATGGAAAACAAAATGCCGTCTTCTAACAACAACTTCGCACAAAATCCGTCATTTTTTGACGTTGACTCATAAAAATAATTGGAATAATGAAGAAAATGATGCGAGCGAACTATGATAATATCAACAGCTATCCTAGTACATCGTACGAAGCTACCCCTACGAGTCCAGTCGGTCCGAGCTTGCTCCGAGCGGACTCTGAGCGTAATTCACGTTCCCGTGGGAAATCCGGTATAAAATATAGCCTATGTGTTATTCCTTATTCCAGACTATATCCCTGTGCTAAATTTCATCCATATTCGTTGAGTAGTTTTTGCGTGAAAGAGTTACAAAGATCCGTCCATCCATCCATACTTATCCATCCATTTTAATCCTTATTAATATTTTGAAATTACCTACAGATTTTTTGTATTTAATAAATTATAATTTATAAATATGATTATGTAAGAACCTGTGTACATGCTTTGTGTACCCTTAGGTAGGGTAAAACCGGGAGAGATGGACCACATTTTTTCTAAGTATGATAACTTTCTTATTTCTTAACAACTTATATTCATTCTGGTGTTAAACTAACTAGCTATTTATACTGAACATTTATTTATATTAAATGACACAATCATAGCTTCTTTACATATACAAATAATCAATTTAAAAAAAGTGACCCTCGGTCCGTCTCTCCCATACTATATGGGTGAGTTGGACTAGTAAGCAAGGAGAGATGGACTTAACAAAAAATAATAAATTAAATGTCTTAGACAATCAAATAAACATTTTAAATAAAAAAAACATAGATAAAGATAAAACAGAAAGAGTTTTTTTTTAATTTGACACCTTATACAGTATTTTACGTACATATTGGAATATGTCATGCAACTTTCATGGGACCAGCGTTCATACATAGTGCACTGCAGCCATTCATCTTTACCCAGAGTCTACTTATAATTTTAAGTACAGCCTGCACATTATTTTAATCCTATTTTGTGATTTAAGGACTATCACGTAGAGTTATATACCTTTTTCTCACAATCTTCATCAGAATCATCAGTTTATTTTTGGTCCATTTACCCATACATAACGTGGTCCATCACTCCTAAATCATGAGGAGAGACAGACCGCATCGATAGACTTAAATCACAAGAAATAAACAAATATTTTGAAGTTATTTTATCATTTCATAAGCATAGTAACCACAAAACATCGAATTTAATTTTACAAACACAACATCTTATACATAACTTTGATATAAATACAAAATAACAAAAAAAATCACGCTTCCGATACCTTTCAATTCTTATTGTATTAATTTTACAAACAAAAATATAACAAACTCGCTTCCACCATGGAGCTAACAGGTTGACAAGTACACGTAAGTGATGACAGCTTAAATAAATTAAATAGTTTGCTAGAAATTGCGATGGTCCGTCTCACCCGCTGGGCCATCTCTCCCGGTTTTACCCTATATAATTATTTACATGTAAATTGGCTTTATGAATAAATTGTATTTCTGTATTTACTTACCTACAAACTTTCGCATTTCATTTCATGGATCTTCCAAGTCGTATATTGGTTTTAGGTTGGTTAGGTACCTAAGAACATAGAGGAAGCGTAATTATTCTAAGCCTAAGAATGTAAAGCTTATGCATCTCTTTTGGAATCTGTATTTTTGATTTACTGTCCTTTTGAGAATCTGGCCATTACAGAGCAAACGCATATCACCTGGTAGGACCACTCTCTGTGTGAAAGAATACCTATATTGTATCACTATCACTAAATAGTATAAAAATTCCTCTAAGGTATAAAACAAAGTCGCTTTCTCTGTCCCTATATCCCTATGTATGCTTAAATCTATAAAACTACGCAACGCATTTTGATACGGTTTTTTTTTATAGATAGAGTGAGTGATTTTCAATAGGAAGGTTTATAAGGTCTCTAGTCACATAGTATAAAACAAAGTCGCTTTTTCTGTCCCTATGTCCTCATGTCCCTTTGAATGCTTAAATCTTTAAAACTACGCAACGGATTTTGATGCGGGATTGTTTTTTTAATAGATATAATGATTCAAGAGGAAGGTTTATAAACTTATAATAAAACCGTGCGAAGCCGGGGCGGATCGCAAATATCTGCGAGCTCGCACGATAACGTCCGATCTCATTTGCATCGCGCATTCCTGCCATATTACGTCATACTTGGTGACCCCCCTTTTAGTCCGCTCTGAGACAACTTTAGAGAAAGACGCGCGGCGCCTGAGCCACCTTCTTTGTGTTGTAAAAAAAATATCTGCTCCAGTTCTCAACCCATAGTACTTTCGAGTAAAATAGTTCCCTTCAGAGTTCATAATCGTAATAAATGGATGAACCCAGAACCTTCTATCTAATCTTTTTCTGTTATTGTTAAATAGATATAAATACCTATTTAACAATAACAGCAGTGCAATTATCTTTTTGCGATCCATCTTACGCTTCCTAAAAACATGTCCAATACCGCTGACTAAACTTGAAGGTATTGTTACCCTACCAAACGGTTCGCCGCACAAAATCGCATCGCAGAAATTCGCATTTCAAGTTCGTGTCATCGCATCACATCGCATCGCATCAAATCGCAGTTTTGTGTGGGAGCCCTAAGACTTGGAACGTAGTAATTGATCTTAGGCGGAACTTGATCTTAGATCTTAGGACTTGGGTAAGACCATAGACTGATATAAAAAAATCTATGTCTATGGGTAAGACGTAGTGAAAAATTCTAAGTCTGGGTAAGACATAAGTTTATCGTTTGCCCATGCGTACCAGTATTTCCAAAGTATTTCTGTGCTTTCTGGCTTTGATTTCGTTTACTTTGTTTACAAAATAATTTGAAAATGACCTGGATAAACGTTTACAAGAACCCTTGATCCTACTTCAGTTTTTTCTCGAAAATGACAGTTTCGAGTAAAGAAAGTTTAAAAATATGCAATTATAATGCTATGCGAAGCCCTAATTTTAGTGTTTGCTATCTCTTGCTGTTCATGCATAAGTTGTTTATGTCGCAAGTCTATAAAAAAATCGAAAGAATGCTATGAAGTGAATCCATGTGCCAATGAAACCGTTGCATATAGTTCGAGTGACACAATTGCTAGACAAAAAGGTGACGAAAACTTGTCTAACCTTGAAGAAGAAAGTCCGAAAAGTGCCAATATCTCGAACAGCAGTAAAACTGAGACAGCTGCTGCAAATGATACCGCTGATGAGCCTACTGCAAATGCTCAACCTGATACTTCTGGTGAACCTGAAGCTAAAGCTGATCCACCTATAGCTATAGCTGAAGTTGATGCATCTTTAGCTCTAGCTGAAGCTAAAGTTATATCTGTATCTGTAGCTGAAATTGAAGCTGATAAACCTGTGGCTGAAACTAAAGCTGATATACCTAAAGCTGAAGCTGAAGCTAAAACAGGAATTGTAGTAGCTGAAGCTGAAATCGAAGCTCATGCACCTATTGCTCAAACTGAAGTTGAAGCAGAAACACCTATACCTGTAGCTGAAGTTGAAGCTGATACACACACAACTGTATCTGAAGTTAAAGTTTTATCTGTATCTATAGCTGAAATCGAAGCTCATACATCTATTGCTAAAACTGAAGTTGAAGCTGTAACGCCTACAGCTGTAGCTGAAGTTGAAGCTGTTACACTTACAGAAGTATCTGAAGTTAAAGTTATATCTGTATCTGTAGCTGAAATTGAAGCTAATAAACCTGTGTCTGTATCTGAAACTAAAGCTGATACACCTATAGCTGAAGATGAAGTTAAAACTGAATCTGTAGCCGAAACACCTATGTCTGTAGCTGAAACTAAAGTAATAGCTGTATCTGTAGCTGAAACTAAAGTGATAGCTGTATCTGTAACTGATACTAAATCAGATACACCTATAGCTGTAGCTGAAACTAAATCTGATATACCTATAGCTGTAGATGAAACTAAATCTGATACACCTATAGCTGTAGCTGAAACTAAATCTGATACACCTATAGCTGTAGATGAAACTAAAGCTGATACACCTATAGCTGTAGCTGAAACTTAAAACTGTTACATCCGACGCGACTGATAAAATGGCCAAACCTTACAAACACAGTACTAAATCAGATACATCTGCCAAATGTGAGACATAAGTTGCGGATCGAATCAGACTGCTCAATGCCATAAGTCGCGGGTAGATCGTGACATAATCTATTAGAACTACAAAATATAACCAATGACAATATAAATCCATGAGAAATTCATTTGTGTTATTTATATACCTACCTAAACCGCGAGATCAATACCTTTAGCGTAATCATTCTAAGCCTTTGTATATAATTCGGGCGCCAATAGTTCGAGGGACTAAATAAGTAAATTTCACCTGAGGTAAACACTGTGCTTTTCATTACGAATACAAGGAAAAGCAAGGAAACTTAGAGGAATAAGGCATTATTCTAAGCAAGGAAATAAAAATAAAAACCCTATTCTACCCTTGCCAGGCCCGCTTGTAGGTAGGTTTGTACGGAATCCTCGATGCCCGAGTCGACACGCACATGACCGTTTCTTTCTATTTTCCAATCTGCTGTCACATACAGAATAGATTGTTTTATGCGTAGCATCCATGTACATCTATGATTGTTTCGTAGTATTTATCAAAGAGAATATAAATACTACGCGTATTTATATTCTCTTTGGATTGTTTTGTTATTCTTTAGTTGTTATTATAAAGTTATCCTAAAAATTATTGTAGAAGTATTTATATTTTCCCACCCATAGGTATATGAAATTTATGCATAACACGAAATAGTAAAACCATCACGATCATAACAAAATCAAGGAATTGTATTAAAGCAAAGAAATCGTCTAAATATTCAGTCAATTTTCTTGGAATTCACGAATGCCGTGGATTTGAAATACTAATTTGAATAGCTCATTCCAATCCTAAGAGTGACCCTTTTTTGTGCTCACTTACTGTATCCTGTCTTGCATGTGCTGCATATTGCCTTGCTGCGCTTGGGTTCTTTTGGTACCCCTACTGATCTTCTGCCCTTTCATATTGTGCGCGAGAGAATTCTGCCCTGGCTGCTTAACCATATTCCCATCTAGATGCTTAGAATTCTTCGGGCTTGGGGTCAAACCTAAAGAGGAGAAACCAGTACCGTGAGAGAAAAACGCTAAATTTGTAACAAGACACTGAGTTTTACCGCAGCTTATAAAAGCTCAAAAATAAGTTTGAACAAAAACCCACATTCAGAATAAACGAAATTAATCCAAACTTGCTTTTGGTTCTGCCTAAGCTTATTTTCTAAGAGAGTTTTATTTCCGAAAACCATAATTGAATTTTGTTCTGATTACGAAACAGAAATACTAAAAACGTGACTGGAATTCCGGGGAGTTTCTAGAGAAACGAAAAGTTCGAAGACCGTGAAGCTTATTTGAAAATACATTGAAGGAAAGCAACATCGATTTAAGAGAAAGCTCTTTGTTGAAATTGTACAAAACTGTGCTTTCAATCCTGGTATACCTAGTTCTAAATTAGAAAAAGTTGCTGATCCAATGTGTTGTGTATACATATTGCCTTCAATAGTCAGTCCATTTTTGTCTTGTGTGCCCTTATTCGACTGCTGTTTTGATAACTGCATGAGGTGCTGCGCGGGCTTTGGGGAAAAGGAAAAAGAACCCGAGGATTACTGATATAAATATAGATGATACCAAGAACGATGGAAAATTACTACGATACGAGAACAATAAAGATTACTGTTAACGAGATGAGATAATTTGAATGTAAATGTGCGAAATATTGACTCTGCTTATAGTGAGTAGTCCATGTTTGTCGTGTCTTATTTGCTGCTTCCCTTGCATACTTAAATGTTACAAGATGTTTGGAAGATCATCAGATGGTGGAAGTTGCAAATGTCGTGAGCCTGACGATGGGCATGAAGAATGTGTCTACTCTAATATTGTTCATAGGTTAGCAGAAACTTTAGCAGTAAAAGTGAAGGAATGCGATGCTATAAAAACTAAAGCAAGCTCAGAAGACGAATGTGAAAATGATAGCGAAGACGGAGACGTGAAAAAGAAGAAAAAAGGTACAAAAAAAAGCGTTAGTGAAAAGACGCTTAAATCGGTATGTGAACATGAAGACGCGAAAGACAATAAAACTAAAGCAAGCTCAGATGACGAAAGTGAAAATGATAGTGACGAAAGTGAAGACGTCAGTGAACACGAAGACGTGAAAAAGAAGAAAAAAGGTACAATAATTAGCGTTTGTGAAAAGACGCTTAAATTGGACTGTGGACATAAAGACGCGAAAAAGAATAAAGAAGAAAGCGTTGAAAAAAAGACGCTTAAATCGGTCTGTAAACATGAAGACGTGAAAAAGAATAAAGAAGAAAGCGTTAAAAAAAAGACGCATCAGTCTGTTTTAATTTTTTCTTGAAGAACGATAACGTCGTTAAGGTTAATATAAAATGATCCAATAAGGTGATAAAATCCGATAGAAAATAAACATGAAAGAACTCCATAAAACGTAAATTCAAAGAAAAAAAATCTTTTGAGAAGAAAGTTAAGATAACAGAAGGCAACCACACCTTCAACAGTTCAATATAAATCGGTCGAGAAAGGTTTATAAGAGGCAATAATACAAAAGCAGATACTACTGACTTACCCATAGCTGCTATTGTATAAGTTCTAATTTACCTAGACAATTCTATAATATTGAGACCATCCTGTCTTGTTCTTAAAGTTTGTCCGACATATTGTACCTAGAGTTTTAGCAAAGAATTTAACGCTATTGTATCATGTTTGCGGAGAAGAATTGGAAACACTATATCAATTCGACTTTGGGCGAATGATCTTATCCCTATCTTCCTATTCTTCCTCCGTTTCTATACAATTACTTTCTTAATTGACCGCTCATTTATCTCTCAACGTGGGACCGAGCCAGTGGAAGTTTCTTTTTTCTTTTCTTGAAGACGCCTTTTGGACGGTTTTTGGATCGCTGATCAAGTTTTTGACCTCCTGGTTTTTTGATCTCGCAAGAGTCTTTTTAATTTGAATGAACCAGTGAACACACTTTGATTACGAAAAAAGTTTTCATGAACCACCGTTTTCGAATTGATTGATTGATTAAAAATATTTTTTTCGATGCTAGCTCATATTAATGCAATTATTATAGCTGTAGCTAGAGCATAAAACTATTCAACCGCTTCAAAAACTAAAATTAATTTCTCACAAAAAAAGTACCTACAGAAATTTTAGAAAGTGTTGCATTTTTTGGTCTTCTTAAGCTTAATGTACAACTGCAACTGGTACAAAGGAAGATTGGTGTAAGGAACAGATCGGAATGTATTGGTGATTATATAGCTCTTTCAATTATTATTATGATTTATAGAGACCAAATATATTCAGAACTACGCGTAGTTTGCGAACTGGTTCTAAGGTTGAAAGATGAAGTTATTTTGGAACGTTAAATTAATATAACTATTTTTAGTTTATTGTGTTTATTTTGTTTTACTTGTGGAGTTTCTGTTTTGTAAGTCATTTTGTGTGTGATTTGCCTACTTCGTCATACAAATTTATAAAAAAATCCTTTAAAATATAAAGAAAATAGAAACAGGTATGATTGTTTAATTCGTTTTCACCTTACATACCCATAATAATGATATACCCCATAGGAGTGAAAAAAATCTTAAGTTAAAAATCTTTAGTAGTCTGAAATATTTATAAATCTTATTTTTGTTTTTGTATTATTTCTTCTTGTACCTATCTGTACTGTACCTGTTAAATGTGTTAACGAAATTTAAATAGCCAAGAGAAATAATAACAAAACGACAATTTTCTTTCTTTCTTCTCTTTCTAATAAAACCTTAAAATTTTATAAACTTTTGCATTAAAATATAAGTAAGATTTAACAAAGAAGGTATTTCGTGACCTCTTTATTGCCACACTTGGCACTCACAACTAGAAAATGAAGAAAAATACCAGCACTTTTAACGCATTGCGTAACTCTGGCAAAATATTGAAGCGACGAAAAAATAAAACTTTTTTCGGGTTTCTTCCGTTGCAAGTTCGAGATAAACCCCGATATGTCGCCGGCACTAATCTTTCCTGTTTCAGACAAAAACTGGCACAAAAAGTGGAATAACTTGAAGATAAAATAAATGGAAAATGGTTCCGTATCGCGATGGTCCGTATGCCGGATTAGGCTGTGTCCCCAATAGGCAAACTGAGCGGCCAACTGAGTTTGCGGCGTATCAGTTCAATACGCCCTTCCATTATTTTAAATTGAGTGTTCACAGTTTGCTAGTTTGCGCTCACTGTACGCAGTTTGCACGCAGTTTGCAGCGATACGTGCGCCGACTGTCTCTGTTAGCGGCCGACTCGCAGGTTCCAGTGCTTGCGATACGCACGCAAACTGATCTGAGTTTGTAGCCGTTCGCCACAAATTTGCGGCTCACTCAGTCGGCCGCTCACTGTTTGCCTACTGGGGACACAGCCTTAGTGTGTGTGTTGAGTGATACCACGTAAGCGGATTGTTGATCGGGAAACACGCAAATTATACTAAGCAGCACCTCGCGGTATCACCCGCGGTAATTCCCTATAATGTTATTCCCATAGTCATATTTTTTTTTCACTACGTTATTCCAGACTATAATCTATCTCTGTGCCAAATTTAATCCATATTCGTTCATTATTTTTTGCGTGAAAGAGTAACAAACATCCATCCATCCATCCATACTCGTGTTTATAATATTAGTAGGACTAGCTGTGCCCGCGACTTCATCCGTGAATAGTGACTTTGGGCAGTCACATAAATCTTACCTACATATTTCCATACAAACTTTCACCCCATATTTATTGTACTACTTTTATTTTAAATAAGGGTAAATTTTTGAGAAACTTTGAATGAAATTTTTGAAAACCCGTATAGCCCAGGGGAACCAAACTGAATTGAACTGATAAACGCGAAAGTTTGTAAGTATGAATGGATGGATAGATTGATAGATGGATGGATGTTTGTTACTCTTTCACACAAAAACTGCTGAACGGATCTGGATGAAATTTGGCACAGAGATAGATTATAAGCTGGAATAACACATAGGCTTTATTGTATTACGAAAATCCCACGGGAAAGGGAATTACGCAAGTAAAATCGTGAGTACTCGAAATACTAATCATGCGCAGACGAAGTCGCGGGCACCAGCTAGTATCTAATAAAAAGCCTACAATTATGTTTGAGCTTATGTCTAGTGTTTCAATCTTCTAGAAATTTGGAGGAATGGATATTTCTCCACATACCTAGTAAGTAAGAAACATAGTAAGATCTATAAAACAGTTCATAATTATCTGAAATATATGACTTCATTTATGTTTATAAAAAAGTCGTGTTAGTAACATCATTTATAACTCCAGAACGGCTGGACTGATTTCTATGATTTTTGTGTTTATTGATTTGTCTTCGTCGGTAATAGGATAATAATTATAGAATGATATTTAAAATATAAATAAAATATAAATAAAAAAATAAAATATAAATAAAATAAAATATAAATAAAATATAATAAAATGATATTTGACAAATAAATAAATTTCCACGCGGGCGACGCTGCGGGGCGCAGCTAGTATTATTATATTAACTTAGTACAAAAAATAGATTTTAATTGTTACAAATAATAATGTTCCCATGAACGGAACCCTAAAAATGATAAGTACAGTTGAGGGTTCTAACACGAAGCATGGACAAAAGTTTTATCTAAAGTTCTGGGTATCTACACTATTAGTTCAAGTTTTAGGAAGTTCATCGCTAAATGGACTTTGATATTATCTGAACAGGAGTTAGGATCCTTTGGCACGATGTACAGTAGATAATATTATAATATGTAAAGGATGTAAAAAAATAGTATCAAAAAATTAAGGGTAGGTACCTATCAGACCAAGAACATAATCTTCAATAAAAAAAATTGAAAAAAACAACCAACGCTCCCTCATATTTTTTTCCTAAAAAAATACTCATTGTAAACACTAGGAGAACATGTCCATTCAAATAAATCATCTATCCTACTAATATTATAAACGCGAAGTTTGTATGTATGGATGGATAGATGGACGTATGTTTGTTACTCTGTCACGCAAAATATACAGAACGGATCTGGCCAAAATTTGGCACAGAGATATATACCACGTCCTCACTTACCATCAGGTGAGACTGTGGTCAAACGAAGGTCTATTGATAATAAAAAAACAAAAAAAAATATAATAGCCTGGAATAACACATAGGCTATATTTTATCCCGGAATTTCCACGGGAACGGAAATTACGCGGGTGAAACCGCGGGGCGTTGCTGGTATAAAATAAAAGAAGCAATTTTTTTGCACCGCAAGGTGAATAATCTCAGCTCACTCTAGCAGTGATTTAGGCTAACGCGAGCGAGCGAGAGAGCAATAATCGGCATAGGTAACTTACGTGTACGCAGTATACAGCGCCCATTGCTGGCTAGCAAAATAATAAACTGAAAAAAAGTATCTCTAGAAAAATACTCTAATTTTTTTGTTCTAGTTTTTTAATTGTGCTCCGCCACCATCTTAGTTTTGAGTTATCGTTTTTTTAAAACTTGTATAAGTAGTAGTATCTACCGAGAAGTATTTACCTAGTGGTAGCGACTTCGGCCGATTTACTTTTTCGAACCTTGATCAAACGAAATGTGCGGATACACGACACATATTCATCGATAAAAACCGAGATAAAAAAAAAATAATGTTATTTTTTTAAACACAAGTCAAGTACAGATATCAACAGGAATCTCAACTGATTTAATATAAATGGCAGAAAGTACCTAATTTAAATGGTGAATAACATGACAACGGAAAGAGATAGACCCCCAGTTTTTGAAGGATTTGTAGAATAAATTATGAAGTTTAATACAACATGCAAAAAAGTACACCTTAATTACCCAGTTTTAAAGTTACAGAGAAAAAATAAAATAAAAATCGTTTTTTTTTGTCTTATTTCTAAAAAAATACTGTTTTTACTACGCTTATGTATCGTATTTGTATTTTTTATTTATTTTATTAGCTAGGTAAACTATCTAGCTTTTAAATGAGACTACTTCGAATAAAATACACCATTTACTCAAAAAGAAACGAAGAAAAAACCAGATGAAGTAGTCTTCATTTTAAAAAATATTAAAACTGCTTTGTTTTTGAGATAAATAACATATAATTTTTTTTATCCCGATTTTTACCGATAAATATGTGTCGTGTATCCGCACATTTCTTTTGATCAAGGTTCGAAAAATCACATTGTATAGGTATACCATGAGTTTTATTATCAAGGGTACGGATGTTGAGCTTTATAAAACACTAACGACCTGCCCCGGCTTCGTACGGTTTTATTAAACGTATAAACCTTTCTCTTGAATCACTCTATCTATTAAAAAAAACCGCATCAAAATCCGTTGAGTAGTTTAAAAGATTTAAGCATACATAGGGATATAGGGGCAGAGAAAGCGACTTTGTTTTATACTATGTAGTGATAGTGATGCTTGCTTTCTTATACCTATACGGTAACCTCAAAATAAACAAATGTACATTTACAGTAAGCGACGTATACCCTGGCATCTGCATCGCCAACGCGTCAAACTTAGTATCGCGGTCACATCGCATGCGGTGCGGGATATCTTTATCGTCATAACTTCGACACAAATATTGTGCGTATAAACAGCTTGATCATTTACGTATTTCTTACTCGAGATCAATAGCTCAGAGTCCTTATCTAAGACTTAGTTGTGCATTAACGAAGATAAGAAGTTCTCATCTCTTTCCATAAATTTATTGAATTGTAACTCCTCTACGAATAGAAAGGCACATGTTTGTAGTATAACAGCGGTATAGTAATATTTTCATACTCGTAGGTTACTAATACCTATATTTGTTTCATACGAACACGATTTTAGTTTTAGTGTGGTTTTGAGGGATATGACGGAGGTTATTTTCAGAGAATAATAATAAACATATTTTCTTATTGATCACACATTATAGTGTCTATGTTATACATTGATATAGGAACAAAAATGAATGTTTTCGAATGAACGAAAACAGAGGTTGGAGGCCACCTAAAGCAACTTCGTTTTATGAAATCAAAGAAGATAAGACTTTTTACACATTTTATTAAGATATCTATAAACTTGCACAGTATTTTTGAGCTGTTTTCGATATCAAGTCTGGAGACCGAAATCCCCGACTTCTCGTGTTTTTCCCTCCCAATTCGCCATTCTTCAATATGACGTGGACTTACCACAGACAAGACTGCCTGACCCCTTCAAAGTAAAAACACGAGAAGTCGTTGACTGACCTTACCATCCTACAAAACTTATGCGTATACTATTATACCACAAACAATGTATAATTTTACCATAAATATCGGCCTCATAAATCAAATGTATAATTTAATTTAACAAAATCATTACACTCGGCCATCCGTCATCATGCGTTCTCCTGAAGCATGATTACAATTAAATTAAAGTTATTCAAAATTAGCTTGGATTAAATGGACTATGTACCTACATTTTTATCCTATGATAAACTATTACTTAGGTACATTCTTTCGTGATTCAAAATAAACATCGGATCAGTATCTACATTTTTAAAATACTAAATTTATTATTTACTTATATATGTACATATCTATAACTAGGTCATTCAATTCTTACACACTAAGAAATCATTACACTCGACGAAAACAAACGACATTCAATACAATTTGGTTGTCTGATGATACATATATTTAAGTTAAGTTTTATAAGAAATACTAGCTGTAATATTTTTATTTATTTAGCATATACATATTCTTTGTGTAGTACTCAGACTCAGACTCTTTCTAAGATTTTCACATAATATATCACATTTTAACATAGTTTTGTATAAGTAGTTATATTTTTTTTTTTTTGTAGAGTCAGCAACCTCTAGCTATAAGTACTGATAATCTTGTTACCATACATGAGTACAACGTAGTGGGCTACATTTTTATCAAGTGTAATATTATATAAATTGTATACCTAAGTTTATAATATAGCAGTTTGTTGGGCCTGTACTGAAGAAAATAAAATACATTATTTTCCTCCAGATAATGAACCACTTCTGTTTTCTGAAGGCTAGATAGACATAGATACTTCTAGCTAGACTTGATTATTTCATTTACTTCCTTAGTATTATGTCTTATAGTATATACTACTGTGGGGAATGCTGCAGACATTAACACCATTTTTGTGCTGCAGAAGAGAGCTGTTCGGACAATCTATATACCTATATGGGTCCCAGAGAATCCCTACATGATAAATTCGAAGAAATTAACATAATGTCAGTACTATGTCAGTACACTTATGAAAGCCTGTTGTACACTCGTAGAAATTTCAATAAGTTTCCTAGAAATAGCATGTATATACATAATGTCAATACAAGAAATCAAAATAAACTCGCTTTGCCTACAACTAGACATGGTTAATGTATCTTTCAAAGGGCAATGCATACGCTTCTACAACAAAACTCCAAGTGAGTTACAAAAACTATCAGTCACTAAATAAATTCACACAAATAGTCAAACGATTCTTTGTAAGTCTGATTATTTTGATGATAAAAAAAAACTGAGACGAGTTTTGCTCCAACTCGAAAACTAACAACCTAACGAGGTGAAGGTTCCTTGTTCGCTTCTTTACTTTACCTTAAAAAGATTGAAGTGAACAAAAATCAAAGTGAGTACTTTATTTCCTAGTATTAATTATTAATTTTTATAAATAAATGAATTTTATGACGTGTCCAAGTGTCCTGTAAGGTCTCAAGGAAATAAAGCACCTTGACTTTGCCCTTGAGTATGTCCAGCAGTGGACTAATATATAGGTTGATGATGATAATGATCCTACTATGATCTCCTAACAATAATTTTCTTAAAGCAGAAATTGCGATATTACAAAGAAGAAAACGCCTTTAGCCATTATGCTTTAGAATGCGCCAAATTCGTGGTATTGTAGACAGAATTATGAAGAAAGTCTATTTCAATTTAATGTAGAAATAGATAACCATCGTATTCATTTCGATATAATCTATTTTTACAAAATTATACATTCAACTATTGATTCATCTATTTTGTTATCAGATGTATTTTTCTATTCACGATTTGGTGCTCGCACGTTTAACATACTTATGCAAACTAGTTTTTAGGTACTACATTAGTACATATAAATACTATATTACTACATATTTAATTATAAGGGCCTTAGAATTAGTATTTTCCACCTAAATTCTTCTTAGGTTGCCTACTTAGAGATTTCTAGAGAAAACCAAAGTTAGCTCTAGGCTTGTTTCTTGGGTGGTGATAGTATATTATTAACATTTAAAGGTATAGAAATGTTTTTATGCATTCAGGTAATAAAGTGGGGACAGCATAGGGACTCATAGAAAGGGGAATAACTAAGTGAAATTAAATAAGTTCTTCCGTTTCGTCGTACAATAATTAGAGTAGCCAGTTCTGAATAACTAGTTTTATGACATATTATGTTGCTTTCCCATTCGAATTTCACGCGTAGATATAGAAGAAGAACTAAAGATTTTATTCAAGTCCCGATAACAATATACCTTACTTCAACCACAAGCACTTCCATTAATAACTCATCATGTTGTTTGGGCTAGATCGTGAAAATTGTTCACAATTTTGCTACTTGTGAACTTTCAACCCCATACAAGCTTTAAAAACCTGGTCGGTACTTTGTGCTGTATAATACACAGACTTCTCTGATCAGCAAATGTGCTGTTTAATGGGTAAAACAGACTCTGCAAATCAGTCAATAATTAGCTCTTGAGGTGACTGTTACCTTCAATAATGCTCAAATAATGCTGATACAAAGCAATAAGTTACAGTTATTCAGTTATAGCTGATTAATTTGAGCCCAAATAAGAGTAAAATCAGCTGAAACAGCGCTGCCAACGCTGATATTCAGCAGACTTGTACAGCTGATGATTCTATTGTGGACAGAGATTCAGCTACTATACAGCACTTCTGTGCTACTTGGGTAAGACCTGCGGTTAAAACAAAGAGCTGTCGGACGCGAAGGACTTGGAATTCCTAATATTAATTGTCAGTGGGAAAGCGACTACGTTGTTGTGCTCTTTCTCGCACTGTGTTCTCACATAACGAACTTTTCCTCGCGCTTCCCCAGACAGAGATGCAGTACTGAATTATCGATTGACATAAGGAAATATTAATAGTTTTCAACACCTCAGTAGGGTTATTTTAATTCATTCGATTCGTTTCCGTAACGGAAACGTCAAATTCGTATTCTATTCCATTTCCGTCAGATCTTTAGAACGCTACATTTATTTCATTTACAAACTTAGGAACTTAGGGCCCAAAATCAAATGGGAAAAGTTTTCGCATAAACTCTTTTAAAATAGCAATCATAGTCGAAAGTTTCCATTATCGAATCGGAAGGGCTTCCGGATGAATTAAAATACGTCCACAGATGAGCTACAATATCGAAGCCCTTTCAAGACGTAGATCAACATCCTTACTCGCCCTGATAAGTTTGAAAGGTGCTTTTTTTTGTACGATACATTTCGTCAAGAGTTATGCCAAGGTATTTTATTGTATGGGTGCTTTCTATGCGACTACAAAAGAATGAGCTGTCTTTAGAGCAAGAATGCAACCTTAGGGTACACGCAAGTGGGGAAGCTAGCACTTGAGGTTTTTTGAGAAAGCTAGGGTTTTAGCAATGTCACGGTCAGGCAGATAAATTAAACATTATTTAATTTATTCCCTGGTTCTGTATTTACATGAGTGAGAGTACCTATGCATTAGTACCAATGTAATTGTAATAATTCTATTCCTTCTATTCTTTTTATTCTATTCTTTCTATTTTTGTTTCCAAGCACTACTTATACCTTTATTCTTCTGTAAATATTGTTAGTTTTACCTTTGTGGTCTACGTATTTTAGATGCTAGACCTACAGAATATGAGATTAAGATTGTTATTTCTAATATACCAAAAAAATCTCCAACAATATCTCCACTTATCTACACTATTATTTATTTAAAGAGAACGGCTATTGAACCAATTATAAATAAATAACCTAAATAACTATTGCTGGACAATCCACACAGCATCATCCAGCCCCAAAGTAAGCTACTCAATACTTGTTTTATGTACTTATGTACTAGATGATTGTTATACCTTTTTAATACATTATATACATAGATAGATTTTCTTTTACTACACAACAACAGAACAAATTTCTGCAGATCGTACACAAATTCGTTTCGAGGCGGAATCGAACCCGCAACCTTGTGCGTCGCAGGCGGACCTTCGCCCACCGCGCCACACCACCGGTCGTCCGCTATTCCTATCAATCATTAATACCATTCCTTTGTGTATTTTCAAAATTTAAATAGATAATATAAATAAGAAAATATTTTTCTTCAATAATCTAGAATTGATTATTGACAAGCTTAAAATTTTAATTAAGTATTTTATTTTCAAATTATCTGAGCGTCTGGTCGATGCAACGCGTGATCCGAGAGCTGGTGAGTATCCGGCTCAGCGCATCAACATTGTCATACAGCGTGGTAATGCAGCCAGTGTCTTGGAGACGCGACGACTAGTATCGACGCGGATCAACTGAGCCACCTTTAGACTGTTTGCAGCCGTCTGCAGTTAGCTCAATGGTTTCAATTATATATACTAGTTGTAATTTTTGTTGTTAACAAAGAATGCTTTTCATTAAGTAAGACCGTGTGGGATGGATCGTAATGCCTACACTGCATACAGTTCTAAATAGTTTTGTTTGTGATCTAATTTTAATACAGATGCGATCGAATTCCGGGTCTACATTGATAAGGTTATTGTTGTTTAGCCTATGTGTTTCATAACTATATCTGGTTGATTTCTACTTAATAATTTAAATAAATTCCTAGTAGACCATCACCAATCATCACCACCATCAACATCCTAGTAGACAATCATCATAGATGATTTGCGCTTCTTCTTTCTTGGTTCGTCCGAAGTTACGGAAGAATTCGATGAAGAGGAGCTTGAGGTAGACCTGCGCCTTCGCTTTGCTCGCCTCCTCGCACATTTGGAATTCGGTTTTCGTTTGCTGATGGGTTCTCCTCGGGAGTGTAGCTACCTTCAGACTCCATAACCTCGCAAAAAACCAATAATATACATCAATTTATTGTAATTACTAAACAAAAGTACGGACTTAAGTACCTGTCGCATCATATCCTTGAAATGATAGATAAATATATGAAACATCATAGAATTAATAATTTTCAATGCATTAATTCACAATATTATAGAATAATGTTCACTAATTTTACTACAACTCATTTGAGTACTATTTAGGTATTCGTAGCTGATGAAATAAGTTCTATGTTTACGCCTCTAATGACTATAAAATAATTATCCCATCTGAATAATCCCATCACCAGGAGGAACTCATTTCATATAGTGACGTACATAGCCACCTGCTGTATTGTCCAGTTACATGTCATTTCGCTCTCTATAGGCGTACTTAGCCCCATAAAAAGAAGCCTTTGTAATAATGTATATAATTTGTAATAATGATTAATTTGTATTAATGTCTGTATAATACGTAATTGCAATACAATATAGCCACCTACAGATTCTACGTTAATTATTTTATAGGCGTACATAGCCATTATTTTATAGGCGTACATAGCCTTTTATTTTTATGTTTAGTTGTCTATAGGCGTACATAGCCTTTCTAATATCGTAACGTACATAGCCACCTACAGGTCCTACGTTTAGTTATCTATAGGCGTACATAGCCTTTTATTTCTAAACCATAGCCCTTGCATCGTGACGTACATAGCCACTTACAGGTCCTATGTTTAGTTGTCTATAGGCGTACATAGCCTTTTATTTCTAAACCATAGCCCTTGCATCGTGACGTACATAGCCACTTACAGGTCCTATGTTTAGTTGTCTATAGGCGTACATAGCCTTTTATTTCTAAAACATAGCCCTTGCATCGTGACGTACCTACATAGCCACTTACAGGTCCTAATGTTTAGTTATCTATAGGCGTACATAGCCTTTTATTTTTAAAACATAGCCCTTGCATCGTGACGTACCTACATAGCCACTTACAGGTCCTAATGTTTAGTTATCTATAGGCGTACATAGCCTTTTATTTTTAAAACATAGCCCTTGCATCGTGACGTACCTACATAGCCACTTACAGGTCCTAATGTTTAGTTATCTATAGGCGTACATAGCCTTTTATTTTTAAAACATAGCCCTTGCATCGTGACGTACCTACATAGCCACTTACAGGTCCTAATGTTTAGTTAAATTTGACTTGTCTAAGTGCTTATTTTGTAAGCCTAAAGAAATAAAGATATTGATTATTTGATTATTTGATAGTTATCTATAGGCGTACATAGCCTTTTATTTTTAAAACATAGCCCTTGCATCGTGACGTACCTACATAGCCACTTACAGGTCCTATGTTTAGTTGTCTACAGGCATACATAGCCTTTGTAATATCGTGACGTGCAGCCACAAAATTCCCAACACATTATTCGTACCTTGAAATATTAACAAAAAAAACAAGTGGGTACGATTCGTGTAGCTCCAACAAAGCTGATAAAGCTGGACCGGTCAGATAACTTGTTCAAACATATTTTACTGGTTAGATATCGTTAACATAATAATTTAACTTACAGCACAGCAATCCGCATAGTGCTTATGCTAGACTGGATAGTCTCGGTGCAATACCGACCAGCCATGTAAACACCCCACGAAATGCAATAAATAAGTAGGTACTCTGATCATATTTATTTGAATGCAGATACCGGCTACCAATTCAGAAAGAAAGGAGTTACAATACCACACACTTTATGCAGTAAAACATTAATATAATTACTAACTACCCTTCACTATTTCAAAAGATAAGCCATCATCACGACCGGGTAGTCTCGGTTTATTACCGACCGATCGTGAATATTCAACTTAAATGGGTAATAGAATGTTAAATTTTGTTACAAACGTATCTGACCAGTGCACAAAATATACCCATTATATTTTGAGAATAAGTTAAGAAATAAATATGTGATAACATACCTTAACTCGGTTGATCCCACTTCTGAGATTTTATGAAATCAAAGAAGATAAGACTTTTTACACATTTTATTAAGATATCTATAAACTTGCACAGTATTTTTGAGCTGTTTTCGATATCAAGTCTGGAGACCGAAATCCCCGACTTCTCGTGTTTTTCCCTCCCAATTCGCCATTCTTCAATATGACGTGGACTTACCACAGACAAGACTGCCTGACCCCTTCAAAGTAAAAACACGAGAAGTCGTTGACTGACCTTACCATCCTACAAAACTTATGCGTATACTATTACAACACAAACAATGTATAATTTTACCATAAATATCGGCCTCATAAATCAAATGTATAATTTAATTTAACAAAATCATTACATTCGTATCTCTTCCTAAAATAGACAAATTAAAACACATGCAATAAACAAAGCTTATGATAGGTATAACATACTGGAGCCGAATTCCACTAATTTCAAAACAAAAGTCTCAATAGCGCCATGCTAACAAAATGACTAAAATGACGTAAGTGCATTTGGTATTCTACTATTTTTTGCGATTAAAAATACTTTCATTATTTAAATGCAAAATCTGTCAAATTATTTGTCATAAACGTATGGTCACAGAAATTAATGATCCTCAAAAAGTTTGTGCTAGTAGAATACCAAAAAGAGTTTAATAGTGACATTTGACACGAATCTATAGTAATGGTGAAGCGATATATTTGTTTTTTTTACGTAATGATATGATAAAAAAGGGGCAGCGCTGGTGTGCCTCTAAATAGCGCTTTAAGTAAGTAGACCTTTTTTCAGCTTGACCCAGCCGTACTATCTCACCTGTACAAAGTTCCACTGTGCCTGTAAGTTTTCCGCTAACTATGTAACCCGCTGCACTTAGCTATTCGCAGATTTTATCTGGAATTCGATTAACGCAAGAAGCGAGCGAGGTGATCAGCTAATTATTTAAGTTTTGAGATGAGTAAAGTTATTTTAACGGGAGTTAAGTAATCATTATTTAGTTTAATTTTTAGCTACGGCCATCTGCACGCCTTATTTCTATGGAAACGTTTCGAAGGCTATTTCTATCCCAAAGAAACTGATTTAAGGGATGAATAGTAGCCTATGTCTTATCATCATCATCATCAGCCTATATTAGTCCACTGCTGGACATAGGCCTCCCCTAATGAGCGCCATAGCGCCCTGTCTTCAGCTTGCCGCATCCAGCATCTGCCAGCAGTCCTTCGCAGATCGTCATCCCACCTGGCCGGAGGGCGTCCTACACTACGTTTGCCGAGTCGCGGTCTCCACTCTAGAACACGTTTACCCCAACGGTTGTCGGTTCTTCGCGCGATATGGCCGGCCCACTGCCACTTCAACTTGCTAATTCTTTGAGCTATGTCGATAACTTTGGTTCTCTGTCGGATGTATTCATTACGAATCCTATCCTTCAGAGAAACTCCGAGCATAGCTCTTTCCATAGCTCGCTGAGCGACTTTAAACTGGTGGACCAGCCCTACCGTGAGTGTCCACGTCTCAGCTCCGTAGGTCATTACGGGTAGGACGCACTGATTGAAAACTTTTGTTTTCAAACATTGCGGTATGGATGACGAGAAGACTCGACGTAGTTTTCCAAACGCTGCCCAGCCCAGCTGAATCCTCTTCTTGGCCTCCTTCTCAAAATTGTTTTTACCTAGCTGCACAATCTGCCCAAGGTAAGTGTACTCGGAAACAATTTCGAGAAGGTGGCCTTCTACGATGACCGGTCCTGGATTAATGTGGTTATTGGTCATGACTTTGGTTTTATCCAAATTCATGCCAAGACCGATGCGTCGTGAGGCTGAGGCTAGGCCGTCCAGCATGTGGGTCAGCTCCTCTAGCGACTCCGCCATTAAGACTATGTCATCAGCGAATCGTAGGTGTGAGATGTAATTGCCGTTTATGTTTATGCCCTTACCTTTCCAGTCCAGCGTCTTAAACATATCTTCCAATGCGCTCGTGAACAGTTTCGGGGATATGACATCCCCCTGTCTCACTCCTCTGCGCAATTGGATGGGTTTAGACTGCTGGTCCTGTACTTGGACACTCATAGTGGCGGCATCGTAGAGACATCTCAGCACCTCGATATAACGATAGTCTACTTGGCATCGCTGTAAGGATTCCAGAACAGCCCAGGTTTCGACAGAGTCAAAGGCTTTCTCATAGTCCACAAAGGCGAGACACAGGGGCTGATTATACTCTTCGGACTTCTGTATAATCTGCCGCACTGTGTGAATGTGGTCTATGGTGCCATATCCTCCGCGGAACCCGGCCTGTTCCGGTGGCTGAAACTCGTCGAGTCTCCTGGCGAGACGATTCGTGACCACTCGCGAGAACAGCTTATAGACGTGGCTCAGGAGTGTGATGGGTCTATAGTTTTTAAGGAGCGTTTTATCGCCCTTCTTAAAAAAGAGCACCACCAAACCCCCGCTCCACGCCTTAGGAGTTCTCCCACTGTGAAGGACGGTATTAAAGAGGCTCTGTAGCTCCTGTATAACGGGGGCTCCTCCTGCCTTCAGAAGCTCTGAAGTAATACCGTCCTCACCCGGGGCTTTTCCATTTTTAAGCTGCCTCAGAGCTAACACGATTTCATCTTGACTGATATCTGGCAGTTCGTCGGTATAGTGGCGTGTCAGGGTGGCTCTAGAATCATGGTCATCTCGCCGGGAACGAGGGGCATGTGCAGTGTACAAACGGCCATAGAAATCCTCTATCTCGGCCAAGATCTCAGGCTTCGACAAAGCGGTCCTCCCATCGTGCGTTTTAAGCTTCGTCAGGTGGCTCCTGCCAAGCTGCTGAGTGAATACTTTGGACCCTCGGTTGCGCTCTATCGCCTCTTCAATGAGGCGTGTGTTGGAGCTCCGAAGGTCGCGCCGTACCATCTTCGCGATTCGCTTGTTCAGGTCTGACCTCTCTGACGAAGGCGCTTGGGTGGTTTCCCGTCTTCTTGTCATCAGATCCAGAGTCTCAGTCGAGAGTTTGGATTTCCTGCCAGTACCTTGTTTTCTGCAGAATTTAATGCCCTCGTCCCTCAACGTTTCGACCAGATTGTGTAGGTTCTCGTCAGCGTCATCAGTGGGTTCCAAAGCAACAAATCTATCCCCGAGAAGCTGCTGAAACTTCTCGGTGCCCGCCATGATTTGGATTGGATTTGGTCGGAGCGTGGACTTCATCAGACGGTTTCTTTCAAGCTTTAAGTTGATATTCAGAGTGCCTCGGAGCATTCGGTGATCAGATCCGGTATTGAACCTGTTGATCACTGAGACATCTCTGAATATGTGCTTGCTATCCGTCATGATGAAGTCGATCTCATTTTTAGTCACAGAGTCGGGACTTCGCCATGTCCACTTCCTTTGGGGCTGCTTCTTAAAGAAGGAGTTCATTAAGAACAACCCCTCTTTCTCAAGGAAGTTGACAAGCATTTGTCCCCTGTGATTCCTAACTCCATAACCATGCGGGCCTATTCGGGATTCGTTGCCAGTTTGGATTCCCACCTTGCCGTTAAAGTCCCCCATAACAACGTTGAAGTGAGCCTTAGTGGTGTTGTGTAAGGCTTTGGATATGTCTTCATACATATCCTCCACTTCATCATCCGAGTGTGCCGAGGTCGGTGCGTAAACCTGAATTACCTTCATGCTATACCGCTTGGACAGCCGAAGGATCAGGTACGCTACCCTGGTCGACACACTGGAGATTTCTTGAACGTTGCTAGAGAGGGCCTTATTGACGAGGAAACCTACGCCACCCTGGGATGTTTTATCACCCTCGCGAAAGTAGAGAAGATGGCCCGAGTCTAGGGTTACGGTGTCCTCCCCCTCTCTACGGACTTCACATAACCCGAGAACATGCCATTTAATGTTCTCTAACTCCACTTCCAACTGCGCTAGATGATGGTCAAGCCTCAGAGTGCGTCCATTAAACGTTGCCAGGGTCATTTTATTAAGCGTGTGGTAGCCTGATGTAGCCCGGTGATTCCTAGCACCCCCTGCCCCGCCGTTACCATGGCCGCTACCGTGGCCAGGAATAGCGAGGCGGCCGGGAACTGGGGGCCGTTTTTTGGCTTTGTCCATCATGAAGGGGTAATGCCCATAATCCCCACGCTGGGCATGCGGGTTGGGGATCGCAGTTTGGTGGTGGGGTTGTTCTAGAGGGGTGCTGCTGCCCACCCCCCGGTATATCCCTTAGTCGCCTCTTACGACACCCACGGGAGGAGTTGGGTCTATGTCTTATACCAGGCCTAAAAGTACGTCTTGTCAAAATTTCAGCTCAATCCGTTCAGTTGTTTTTGCATGAAAGAGGAAAAAACATCCTTTACATCTGTAAATCTATATAAACTTGCAAAACAATAAAACCACTTGTTGTGTTTATAATTGAAACAATTGAGCTAACAACAGAATGTTACAAACAATGTAGATGTAGCTCAACTGATCCATGTCAATATCAGTCGGATATTTATAGATAACAATTTTTTTTAATGGACAAATATATTAATTGAGAGCATAATATAATGTTTATGCAGTGCACCAGATGATAATAATGATCGGGGGATCTTGGCTAATGACAGAACCGGAAGCCATGACCGGACGGGATCTCCTGATAAGCACCTTATAGGCGTTTTTACACGAAATTCGAAGTTTTTTTAATTTATTTCAACTTTACAGGGTAATATTTAAGAAATTTTAATAGTCATAGCACTTTCGTAGCAGTGTCGCCACGTAGCACTTTTATAGTTTGTAGCCGTAGCACTTTCGTAGCCGCATAGCAAAACTGCAATTTCGTAGCCGCGAGCCTCATAGCTCTTTTGTAGTTCTTAGCCGTAGCACTTTCATAGTAACGTAGCCTCGTAGCACTTTCGTAGCCGGGAACCTCATAGCGCTAAATTGTAGTTCTTAGCTGTAGCACTTTCGTAGTAACGTAGCCTCGTAGCACTTTCGTAGCCGGGAACCTAGTACTTAGCACTTTTGTAGTTCTTAGTCGTAGCACTTTCGTAGTATCGTAGCCTCGTAGCAGTTTCGTAGCCGGGAACCTCGTAGCGCTTGTGTAGTTCTTATTCGTAGCACTTTCGTGGTATCGTAGCCTCGTAGCACTTTCTTAGCAGCGAGCCTCGTAGCTCTTTTGTAGTTCTTAGTCGTAGCACTTTTGTAGTAACGTAGCCTCGTAGCACTTTCGT
Organism: Eupithecia centaureata; assembly: GCA_944547425.1. Lineage (NCBI taxonomy): Eukaryota > Metazoa > Arthropoda > Insecta > Lepidoptera > Geometridae > Eupithecia > Eupithecia centaureata. The sequence goes on along the minus strand of OX155696.1, from coordinate 1,824,351 downwards.
AGCCGCGAGCCTCGTAGCTCTTTTGTAGTTCTTAGCTGTAGCACTTTCGTAGTAACGTAGCCTCGTAGCACTTTCGTAGCCGGGAACCTCGTAGCGCTTGTGTAGTTCTTAGCTGTAGCACTTTCGTAGTAACGTAGCCTCGTAGCACTTTCGTAGCCGGGAAACTCGAAGCGCTTTTGTAGTTCTTAGCCGTAGCACTTTCGTTGCCGGGAAACTCGAAGCGCTTTTGTAGTTCTTAGCCGTAGCACTATCGTAGTAACGTAGCCTCATAGCACTTTCGTAGCCGGGAACCTAGTACTTAGCGCTTGTGTAGTTCTTAGCCGTAGAACTTTCATAGTAACGTAGCCTCGTAGCACTTTCGTAGCCGGGAAACTCGAAGCGCTTTTGTAGTTCTTAGCCATTATTACCATTTTTATAGTTTGTAGCTGTAACTTTTGTTGTCGTAGCATTTTCTTAAATTTTAGCCAGCTCGTTCATAGCTATAATCCTACTAAAATTATAAACGCGACAGTTTGTAAGTATGGATGGATGGAGGAAAACTTAGTGAACGGATATGGATGAAATTTGGCACAGAGATATATTATAGTCTGGAATAACATTATAGGCTATATTTTATACCGGCATTCCCACGGGAACGGGAATTACCGCGGGTGAAATCGCGAAACGCTGCTAGTAATTTATATAGCCCTAAGATTAGACCTCCGCTTCAAAGTTGCCTACTTTAGATAATATAAATCTGTGAAGCTGCCACTTTGATTAGTTTTTTTATTAAAGGTTCCAATGAGAATTAAACTATATTATTAGCCTTAGTTATTAGTATTTTAGCTTTAGTATCTTGAGTGATGAGCATTGAGTAATTATATTACAAGCCATAGAAAAAGTCTAGTGTCCTCAAAAAAAAGTCTCTAGTGTCCTCAGCTCATAATAACTTTATGGGTATCGCCTAAATGCTCTAAGACTATCGCTTAAATGATGCCACTAGATAAAGACTCTGCTAAGGGCTCAAACACAAAACTGCGAGCTCGCATCGCATCGCAAATATCTGCGAGCTCGCACGATAACGTCCGATCTCATTTGCATCGCGCTTTCCTGTCATATTACGTCATACTTGGTGACCCCCCTTTTAGTCCGCTCTGAGACAACTTTAGCGAAAGATGCGCGGCACCTGAGCTTTGTGTTTGTGTTGTAAAAAAAAAACTGCTTTAATTCTCAACTCATAGTAATTTCGAGTAAAATAGTTCCCTTCAGTGTTCATAATCGTATTAAATGGATGAATCCAGAATCTTCTTTTTCTTTTATATCTATTTAACAATAACAGCAGTGCAATTGGACCGATTTATGCAAAAATGATCCAACCCACAACCTAGTCAATTTCGAGTTTTGTTAACCTATGTAATCAGTATAAGGTATATTTTAACATATCAAAGACTCACACCTCTATGTTCACAAATGTGGAAAATCCATATGATCCAACCCACAACTGTCATGTCGAAGACCATTTTTTTTCATGTATAAGTGTTTCATGCAACTTGAATCATTTTTGTGTTGCTTTGGTTACCCTAACATATAACTGTTCTATTTTGCTACAATGATTCAAACTATAAAATTAAGCTGGTCCATCAGTTCAAAGAGCTCAGAAAGCTATAGAAAGAGCTATGCTCGGCGTTTCTCTGAAGGATAGGATTCGTAAAGAATACATCCGAAAGAGAACCAAAGTTATCGACATAGCTCAAATAATTAGCAAGCTGAAGTGGTGGCAGTGGGCCGGCTATATCTCGCGAAGAACCGACAACCGTTGGGGTAAACGTGTTCTTGAGTGGAGACCGAAACTTGGCAAACGTAGTATAGGACGCCCTCCGGCCAGGTGGGATGACGATCTGCGAAAGACTGCTGGCAGATGCTGGATGCGTCAAGCTGAAGACAGGGAGCTATGGCGCTCATTAAGGGAGGCCTATGTCCCTATGTGTATGTGTATGATGTAAATAAACCATAGAGTTCAAAACACACAGAAGCCGGAGGCGCTAGGCGTGGCGGAGGCGAAGGCGTGCCGGTTTTTCCTATGGCACCGCGTTCGCCACGGCCTGCGGTGTGTGTGTAGGCTTTCATAGGATTCCATAGAATACAACTCGCACGCCTTCTCCTCCGCTACGCCTCCGGCTTCTGTGTGTTTCGTACTTTAACGAAAAATAAATAAATAAAATAAAATAAGTACAGGGCCAGCAGATCTAATATTAGATACCAGATGATTGCATTGATTAATTTAAGAAACCGAAGGGAAGCTGCAATAATAGACGATGTAGATGGTTTATGTGATGAACCTTATTCTGATTTGGACGAGGAGTAGGGCCAATTTTGTTTGTTTTGTCTTTTAAAACACAAAAATGATTACTAATTTTTATCACACTTTGAATCATTTTTTCATTTTAATTTTTGCACCCTACATAGCTCTTTCCATACAAAATTAATTTTGTAATAATGATCCAGGCTCAAGTTTTCCCAATTATCTACTAAACTATTACAATTTATTCTTTATATTATTCATAGCAAAAAAGTTGAGTTTACATAGCATTAAATTAAATTAAAATAACAACATTTTGTATTACAAAGCTAGAAAAATACCGCCACAAACTTAAATATCGATTATCTCGAAATGAGGTTTGTGTGGGTTGGATCATTTTTGCTTAAATCGGTTCAATTATCTTTTTGGGATCCATCTTACGCTTCCTAAAAACACGTCCAATACGGCTGACTAAACTTGAAGGTATGGTTACCCTACAAAACGGTTCGCCGCACAAATTCGCATCGCAGAAATTCGCAAATCAAGTTCGTGTGACATCGCATCAAATCGCATGGCATCGCATCGCATCGCACCAAATCGCAGTTTTGTGTGGGAGCCCTAAAACCCAAAGCTAAAGATCACATGTACTGTAACTATCTTTGGCTGCAACCATTGGCTTATGTAAAATAACAAATACTTAGAACAAATCACTGACCTGTATCTATACAAGAGGTCAGTGGAACAAATACATAATTATTATGAAGGTTATATGTATATAATAAATCATCAAGCTATGCCCTCGACGTCTGTAAAGATCACGTCCTAGTAAAGTTCTCGCATGTCGCGGAAAACTAAGGTAGGTAGGTCGTCTGAAATATGATGTTTATGATGTACGTATAGTTAAAAAATTCAATGTCATAAATTCTATGTCAATGGCTGCAACGGACAATTTTATTGTCCGTTGCAACAATATTAACTAAGAATTGATGACTCATATTTATTTCATTTATGAGTCACATTATGACTCGCGTGATAGTTTAAAGTAATACAATTTTAAAAGCGGACACTGGCAGAAAAGTGGCAAATCAGATAATGATCCATTCTACAAGAAGTTGAAGAAAAATCAGGTAATTTCAAAATATTATTGCCGATTTTTCTGTTCATCTCCTATTATAAAAATATTGTTCTCTGTACTCCATTAGTAAATAATGTTTTCTAGAGATTCTGCCACTAACTTATTATCCAAGATAATAAGTATCTCGTATGTATAATATCGCCATGCGAAATCGGAGAGTATTTGTGTTTATATGTGTTTTTGTGTCTGTGTACCCAAATTGTGTTGTTTTCCATCTATCCTCTGCCCTTGCTTTGCCTGCCTTCCGATGTGCTTTAAAGGTAATCCAAATATAGAATAGTATATATTTTTATTTGTTGATAGAACTACACAATCAATAAGTACACTATAAATTCCTACCTACATAATAAACTTAGATTATAATACGACGTGGAAATCTATAACAAAATGGCTCTCCATCATCATAAACTATGATCATAAATATAAACCTACTTTGTAATGGAATGGAAGTATTCTTAGACTGCGAATATATAAATGATATATGAGTTTATATATCAGTCGGTATAATAGTATCGTAGGTCCTCTCGTCATCCATACCGCAATGTTTGAAAACAAAAGTTTTCAATCAGTGCGTCCTACCCGTAATGACCGACGGAGCTGAGACGTGGACACTCACGGTAGGGCTGGTCCACCAGTTCAAAGAAAGAGCTATGCTCGGAGTTTCTCTGAAGGATAGGATTCGTAATGAATACATCCGACAGAGAACCCAAGTTATCGACATAGCTCAAAGAATTAGCAAGTTGAAGTGGCAGTGGGCCGGCCATATCGCGCGAAGAACCGACAACCGTTGGGGTAAACATGTTCTTGAGTGGAGACCGCGACTCGGCAAACGTAGTGTAGGACGCCCTCCGACCAGGTGGGATGACGATCTGCGAAGGACTGCTGGCAGATGCTGGATGCGTCAAGCTGAAGACAGGGCGCTATGCGCTCATTAGGGGAGGCCTATGTCCAGCAGTGGACTAATATAGGCTGATGATGATGAATAGTGTCGTAGGTAATATATTACACCCTATAAAAAAAAAAAATTCGGATAACTGAATCCATAGTTTGTTAGTAAAATACAGGCCTTATTGCTAGGGTTAGTCAGAAGTAAAATTAAAAATTAAAATTAAAACTAAATTAGATTAAATTAAATAACTCTCTCCATAAGACATTTCCATAAGGGAGAGGTTATTCTACCAGCTACGGTTTGTAGAATGGTGGCCAGGTGGGCTATCTGTGAAAGAGATAGTACGCAGATGCTGGATGCGGCAAGCTGAAGACTGCGCTGTCTATGCCCAATAGTGAACTAGCATGAATTTTGTGACGTGTCTTAGATTCCTGTGAGGTCTAAGAAAATAAAGGACTTTGATCATAAAATCATAAAAGACATAAAACTTTATTGTACACAAAAAAAAAATACACAAAACTTAAGGCTATAAAGGACATGTACAAAGGCTTTGAATTTACTAACCTGGTATCTACAAGTGCTGTGAAATGAGAAAAATTAACAGTACAATTCCAATATACAGGGTTGATTTTCGATTTGGATAACGGTTTTTATATAAGACGAAGTCGGGTTAGTTACACGATTATTTTTCAAAAACGGCTGAATTGATTTAAATGATCTTAAATGTGTTTGATTCGTTTCCGTACCTATTAAATAACAGAATAATTTATTTATAGTCCCAAATGTCGTCATAAAAAAGTAGTAAAAATCTATTGTCATTTCCATCATTTTAAATTCATTTAATTACCCAATATAATAAAATAATTAAAAAATTTATCGACACATAATTTTTTTTTAACTAATAATATTTAAGTCATCGTGAAACAGTTAGGGTACCGCGGTAAAAAATAATTCCTACGCGGGCGAAGCTTATAGAATAGAATAGAAAACATTTATTACTTGTTTATTATTATTACATACTTAGATAAATTACAAAAAAAACTAACAATGAATAATCATACAGTCATGTTCTCAATAATCTATTTGTTTATCATAGCTGAACGACGGCATTTGGGACTTATGAGAACAGAGCAACATTATAAGTAAAAATAACACAAAATCATATCTAAAATCCGCAGAGTGCTCTTTCCTATTTACACGCCAGTAGTGGCAAAACATGTAGAACATAATCTATTTATATAATACCATGATTGCATGCTCCCACCATGTTAATACTCATGGTTTAGGCAAATAAAGAATTCTTATTCTTAAAAGAAAACCTAAGTTTTACTGGTCGATAGCCGCCTAGTCATCTACTAAAAGCCTGTGCCAAAACTACAATATTCTCGCAGTATGTTTCCCAAAAGAAATCTTCGTGTTATGCTTCGATGTACGTGACTCAACCCAGATACAAATCTATATAAAAACCAGTGTCTGTTTGTCTGACTTCAGTTTCCAAGATCACTTAGGGCTCAAACACAAAACTGCGAGCTCGCATCGCATCGCAAATATCTGCGAGCTCGCACGATAACGTCAGATCTCATTTGCATCGCGCATTCCTGTCATATTACGTCATACTTGGTGACCCCCCTTTTAGTCCGCTCTGAGACAACTTTAGCGAAAGATGCGCGGTGCCTGAGCCGCCTTCTTTGTGTTGTAAAAAAAAACTGCTTCAGTTCTCAACTCATAGTAATTTCGAGTAAAATAGTTCCCTTCAGAGTTCATAATCGTATTAAATGGATGAATCCAGAATCTTCTTTTTCTTTTACATCTATTTAACAATAACAGCAGTGCAATTGGACCGATTTATGCAAAAATTATCCAACCCACAACCTAGTCAATTTCGAGTTTTTTTTACCTATGTAATCAGTATAAGGTATATTTTAACATATCAAAGACTCACACCTCCATGTTCACAAATGTGGAAAATCCATATGATGCAACCCACAACTGTCATGTCGAAGACCATTTTTTAAAATGTATAAAGTATAAGTATAAGTGTTTCATGCCACTTGAATCATTTTTGTGTTGCTTTGGTTACCCTAACATATAACCGTTCTATTTTGCTACAATGATTCAAACTATAATATTAAGCTGGTCCATCAGTTCAAAGAGCTCAGAAAGCTATAGAAAGAGCTATGCTCGGAGTTTCTCTGAAGGATAGGATTCGTAAAGAATACATCCAAAAGAGAACCAAAGTTATCGACATAGCTCAAATAATTAGCAAGCTGAAGTGGTGGCAGTGGGCCGGCTATATCTCGCGAAGAACCGACAACCGTTGGGTAAACGTGTTCTTGAGTGGAGACCGAGACTTGGCAAACGTAGTATAGGACGCCCTCCGGCCAGGTGGGATGACGATCTGCGAAAGACTGCTGGCAGATGCTGGATGCGTCAAGCTGAAGACAGGGAGCTATGGCGCTCATTAAGGGAAGCCTATGTCCAGCAGTGGACTAATATAGGTTGATTATGATGATGATGATATAAAACAAGTTAAGCTTTGACAAGTTAATATTTGAAATTGCTATTCCATCTAAGTACGTAAACGAAATAAACCATAAAGTTCAAAACACACAGAAGCCGGAGGCGTGGCGGAGGCGAAGGCGTGCCGGTTTTTCCTATGGCACCGCGTTCGCCACGGCCTGCGGTGTGTGTGTAGGCTTTCATAGGATTCCATAGAATACAACTCGCACGCCTTCGCCTCCGCCACGCCTCCGGCTTCTGTGTGTTTCGTACTTTAACGAAAAATAAATAAATAAAATAAAATAAGTACAGGGCCAGCAGATCTAATATTAGATACCAGATGATTGCATTGATTAATTTAAGAAACCGAAGGGAAGCTGCAATAATAGACGATGTAGATGGTTTATGTGATGAACCTTATTCTGATTTGGACGAGGAGTAGGGCCGATTTTGTTTGTTTTGTCTTTTAAAACACAAAAATGATTACTAATTTTTATCACACTTTGAATCATTTTTGCATTTTAATTTTTGCACCCTACATAGCTCTTTCCATACAAAATTAATTTTGTAATAAGGATCCAGGCGCAAGTTTTCCCAATTATCTACTAAACTATTACAATTTATTCTTTATATTATTTATAGCAAAAAATTTTAGTTTACATAGCATTAAATTAAATTAAAATAACAACATTTTGTATTACAAAGCTAGAAAAACCGCCACAAACTTAAATATCGATTATCTCGAAATGAGGTTTGTGTGGGTTGGATCATTTTTGCTTAAATCGGTTCAATTATCTTTTTGGGATCCATCTTACGCTTCCTAAAAACACGTCCAATACGGCTGACTAAACTTGAAGGTATGGTTACCCTACAAAACGGTTCGCCGCACAAATTCGCATCGAAGAAATTCGCAAATCAAGTTCGTGTGACATCGCATCACATCGCATCGCATCGCACCAAATCGCAGTTTTGTGTGGGAGCCCTTATACTAAAAAATATCTAAGTGTCAGGTTGATGCGACGCGTGACCCGAGATCTGGTGAGTATCTGACTCAGCGCATCAGCATTGTCATACAGCGTGGTAATGCAGCCAGCGTCTTGGGGACGCTTCCGATTTTTATTGATTATGGATCAGTTGTGCTATCTCTAGACAGTTTGCAACCGTCATAAGTACCGTCTTTTAAACCTGTCATAAATATAAGCTTTTTTTAATGCATCTGTAGTAGTTTCATTTTGGCTATTTTAGGAAGAGATACGAAAACAGAGTTTGGTGGCCACCAAAGGCAACTTCGTGTCTCTTTCTTTACTAGACAAAAAAAAATTAATATAGATGCATTAAAAAAAAGCTTATGATAGGTTTAACAAACTGTACGTCTGAATTTTGGAAATTCCTTTGTTTAACGGAACTATATGAAAAAATAAGAGGGGGCGCCACTTTAGGTGTTGTTTGCGCCTTAAATTGTGTTTTAACCCCGAATATTTAACTTCCGATGTGACGCAGTGGGCGAAGGACCGCCTGCGACGCAGGAGGTTGCGGGTTTGATTCCCGCCGCAGGACAAACGTTTGTATGACCTGTAAATATTCTTCTGACGTTCGGGGTGTTTTTTAAGTATATTAAAATGTCTATCTATGTAATGTATTGTATGAATTATATTAGTCATCACACATAACACAGTTCTGATTGGCTGGGGCTAGATGATCCTATTTTCTAAATGTAGCTGTACATTATAAAATTCGAGTCCTGCAAGTAAAGTCGTGTGTAAAACCTTGTTAGTAATAAACTAGGCATTTTGGTTTCGGTACAGGCACTGTTATCTCTCTTATAAAATTCATAGTACAAGCAGCCAACTGGCGACTGTTGGGCATAGCGTGGAATATTTATATAGTATGAAATGTATAATAATAATGCTGGACAATCCACACAGCACCATCTAGCCCCAAAGTAACTCAAAGCTTGTGTTATGGGTACTAGATAACTCATATATTTAATACATTATATTAATAGATAGAGAACGGAACAAATTTCTGCAGATACTACACAAATTTGATCCGAGGCGGGAATCGAACCCGCAACCTCCTGCGTCGCAGGCAGACTTTCGCCCACCACATTAGTCCTCAAAATACTATTATATTATAAATATTATGATATTATGTATATTTTGAATATATTTAGTAAATATTAACTCTACAGTCTGGTTCTATGAAATTCTTCCCAAACATACAGCGATTAAGTAATCTATACATACAGGGTGTCCCATAATGAGAGGATAACCTGAAAGGTGCTTATGCGGCAAGTCAAGGCCAATCAGAAGCATTTCTTATTTTTGTTCTAACTTGACCCGTTCGGAAAATATTCAGTATTTTGTAAATTTGGAAAAAATTGTACCTTTGTTCACATTTTTGGACTTTGTGCCCACAATTTTAACAATTTTTTAGTTTTTGGAAAATACTAACGAAAAACAGTTTATTTGAACACCGTTTGAAATATTTTGGTAACTAGGACCAGTAATTTTCTAGGCAAGTTTAAAGAATTAATTTTTAATTTTTCGTATTATTAGGCAAAGTTTGAGCTGCTGTTATTAAAAAAAAAGATAAGAAAACCTAAGATGCCACGTACATCGAAAATATGTCCATTTCAAGAGCATCCTAAAATGACAATAATCATTGAAATTTTGTAGGGTAAAAAACTGAGATATTGCTACTTTTGTGTCAAAGGGGCCAAGACTACTAAAAATAAAATTGAACCAACACATCAATAAAATATCTTTTTCGGCATTCTTGTGCTAAAACGGTTACTTTGCTACTTAAAAACAGTGAGTGATATCCATTTTTGTTGATTCATGCTGGAAAATAGGAAATATTTTAATAATTCCGGAAGATTAAGGTTAAAATTGTGGGCACAAAGTCCAAAAATGTGAACAAAGGTACAATTTTTTCTAAATTTACAAAATATTGAATATTTTCCGAACGGGTCAAGTTAGAAAAAAAATAAAAAATGCTTCTGATTGGCCTTGACTTGCCGCATAAGCACCTTTCAGGTTATCCACTCATTATGGGACACCCTGTATAAAAATGAATCCCTATTTCCCTTGGTCATGGCATCACGCCTGAACGGCTGGACCGATTTCGCTAATTCTTTTTTGTTCTGTTCGTTATTATCAGGAGAAGGTTCTTATGAAAGAAAAAATTAAGGAAATTGCGCGGAAAATCCTAATTTTTCATAAATAAGGGTAGGACAACGTCTGTCGTGTCAGCTAGTAATAAATAAATAATGCTAGCCATTGCACACAGCATCATCTAGCCCCAAGTAAAACAGAGCTTGTGTTACGGGTGCTGGATGACTGCTATTTTACTCATATTTTTATAAGTACTCATATGAGGTAAGTAAAAATAGCAGTCAAAATAGCCTAAATTGAGGCTAGATTGTGAATTATCCCGCATAATATATTTATTTTATACACTAGCTGCATTATCTGAGACCATTAGATAATGTAAGTCTGCCCCTGTTTTGCGTGCCTTTCGATATGCTTTAAAGGTAATCAATGTTATCATCATCATAAACAAAAACCTACTACGGTTGGGGTAAACGTGTTCTTGAATCGGAATCCTGAGAGAAAACGAAAGATTTGAGCGAAAAAAGACATACTTAGTGAATTTCATACAAAATTAATGGTTAAGTAAGTTAAAATGCATATTTTAATTGGAAAAAGTTTATCGTAATTCATTAATTTGAAATTTTCTATCAAGTCTTCTGAAGGAATTCCCTTGTCATTTAAAGTCTCCACACACTGAAGCCGGAGGCGGAGCGGAGGCAAAGGCGTGCGAGTTGTATTCTATTGAATCATATGAAAGCCTACACACACACCGCAGGCGGTGGCGGCGCATTGCAATGGGAAAAACCGGCACCCTTCGCCTTCGCTGCGCCTCCGGTTTCAGTGTGTGGAGACTTTTAAGTCGTTTTACCCTGATCTTTGTTTTAGAATGGTGATAAATATGTTAACTTATTTATTCATGTTTCACACAGTTTAAGTACCTAAATAATTAATTCGTGAGAAACTCTAATAATAATTCTTGTTGTAATGTATTTTTTCAAAAAATTTACTTTTAGTGGTATTGCCATTTCTGCAAAGTTACTAAAATGACAAATTGCGTTTTACTCGTAATACAAATATATAATTAGTCGATTTTCTCGTTCTTAAAGGTCACAGATAAAGCAGCTATTTAATGTTTAATAAGCGTCCCTATGGGTCAACTCTGACGACGTAACCGCTTCAGCACGGCTCTATTTTAACGCGGTAACAGAAGGTAAACTAGCGTCACCACTTATTTTATCATATAATTACGATATACAAAGGAATTTCCAAAATTCACACGTTCAGTTTGTTATACCTAACATAAGCTTTTTTTAATGCATCTGTAGTTTTATTTGGTCTTGTAAATGAAGAGATACAAAGGTGCTCTTGGAGGCAACCAAACTCTGTTTTCGTATATCTTCCTAAAAAAACAAAATGAAAAATTTAAAACCTTTTTTCAAAGTTTGCGCCTTAAGTAAATCTATATTTTATTTTTGATTTATTTCATTTATTACAGACATGAAATGCTGCCAATGCGTCGTCGTGCACTTTGAGAGCGAAGATGGATCTTTCAGACAGAGTAAACAGGATGTAGCAAGAGAAAGTAAAGCTAGAATGAACCACATAAGACCAGCAACGGCGTAGTACCTAGGTAGCCTAGTATGTACCTAGGTAGCCTAGTATATATCTATATACCTTAACCTAATACTAAGTCTTTAGCTATGCCAACAACTTAACACTATTATTGCTCATGTCATATCCCTAGCGCGCTTTCGATTCACGTCTCAAAGTCGAGACAGGTGATTGTAATCACTGTTTATAATTTTATTAAAATTATATATTATTTATATATTACAAAATTATATTTAAATCTAATATAATTAAAAAATTCTACTCTATAGTCTTCGTTCAATGGAAAATGTAACACAAGCTTTGTTTTTTCACAAGTAGACGTGTTCAGCTCTAATGAAAAAGCTCTGCTTAGTGTAAGAATAGATAATGATTGCATGCAGTGCATGGATTATCTAGTATTATTATTTTATTTAAACCTTCATCATAAACATATATTAGTCCTCTGCTGGACATAGGCCTCCCCCAATAAGGGCCATAGCGCCCTGTATTTTTTCTTTATTATTTGAACCTGTTTGTGACGAACAAGATAAGTTGTAGTTTTAATTTGTTGTAGGTTTGTTATTAGTAATAAATGATTTTGGAATGTAATACCAAGTATTATTTTCTTAGTCAGTTTGTGACGCGTGATCCGAGAGCTGGTGAGTATCTGGCGCAGCGCATCAGAATTTCCATACAGCGTGGTAAAGCCGCCAGCGTCTTGGAGATGCGACGACTGGAGTATTGATAATGGATCAGTTGAGCTACCTCCAGACTGTTTGCAACCGTCTGTTCCAAACAGTCAGCTCAATTGTTTCTAATTTGTATAGTTACCAGTGTTGATTTGTTTTTATTATCTTGATTGTAATTTTTTGGTTAAAAGAATTTACAGTTTAAAAAAACGTATTCTTAATGTTTTTAAGGAGTCTTCCTATTGTTGCCAGCTCAAAATCTTTCCACTCGATACATACTCACGTGTTTTCTCACCATTCCAAGGAATGAAGGCGTTAAGATCTTCTTAATAATAGTGACAATAAATTATATTTAATGTACATATTCCTACGTATGTCACGAGAAAATAGTTTTGAAACAATATGTCAGATGATTCAAACAAGTGTAAGTCTGTATAGCGGGCCGTAGCTTGTTAATTAATTTTAATGTAAGGAACTCCCAAAGGAATTCACCAATATTAATCAATCGCAATTGAGTAATAATAATAATTATTGTAAATTAATTTATACTCCCCTGTTAAAGATGATTCTTCAAATTAACTCTCTTGTCTTGAGGCTTTGTGGCACACGAGGTTGCGAATGACATGCAAAAATTTTACCATTAAAGTTAAACGAGTCGCATTTTTTCATTCAAACGTAGTCGATTCAAACTACACTGTTTGCTGTTGATCATCCAAAACTAAAGATAATAATATCAATTTATCTTGTCTTTATTTATGATTGTATACACCCGAAACAGTAAAAAAGTACACATGAAAAATATGAGATTCTAAGCTTTCGTATTTCAACACTGATTTTATCCCCATTTTAACACTAACTACAAAACAATTTTAAAGCAACAAACATCAATTTTTTAAATATTTTTCAATTCAAGTCCTTCAATTCTTCAGGTAGCTTGTAATAAATAACTATGCACAACATGTTACAAACAGAGTACACCATCTGCATCTTCTCGCCGCCGGTAGTTCTTGTCAGTCAACTGAGATGGCACAGCATTACTATCATCAATAAAAAAGGCAAAAATAAACCTAAGTAGTTTATTTAAATCTGGAACCATTGACGACAGCATTATCACCATTTTTCGTCTTTTTTGTAGCACGACTTTACCATGTCGTGTGTAAGAGCCCAAACCCGCCTCAAGTTGGCTCGTAACCGAATTGCAAAGTTTGGAGTTGGCGCGAATAACCAGCCTCTCCCAAATTGTGTATTTGTTTGATCGTTATTTTAGTCTGTTCTACGGCGTTAATAGATGCTTTGTTTGGTGAACGCTTACGTTTAGGACTACAATGTCGATTAAAAAAAGAAAACAAACGTTATTTATATTATATTTTAATATACTATAATCTGTTCATATAATGTTCGTTATTTAATTAAATGGTTATATATATAAATGGTTATTTAATTAACATCGCTCACGTACATATAACGCAAAGCAAACTCAATTCCTTACGCTCTTTACATAATAGAAGCGTTTTACCTGAAATAAAACGCATATTAAAATACTTACCTTACTGGAAGCTTTAATAAGCTTTTAACGAGAAAGCACATCCGTTTCCGTCGAATTTGACTACTTTTTGACTGATTTTTCGGTAGTATATCCGGTCCACTGGCGACACCTAGGCGTTTCGCGCCATTTTTAGTTTGCGTAAAATGGACAGCGCCATGTTTTATCATTGGTTAAGTTACACCAGGCAGAAATAAAAGCAAAGCTTCCAGTAAGGTAAGTATTTTAATATGCGTTTTATTTCAGGTAAAACGCTTCTATTAAAAAAAAATTAAAAATTAAATTCAGGCCTCCCTGCCTGTCAAATTGGGAGGCTTAGGTATTCGCAAAATTTCCAGTGTAGCCCTACCAGCGTTCCTATCTTCCGTCTACAGCACTAGTTCTTTAGTTGAAAAAATTTTAAACACGTCTGATTTGGTCCGATCACAAATTTCTTTTCAAATTTCATATGTAGACGAAGCTAGAACGGCTTGGCATAGTGCTTGCCCCGATGCTGCTCCTCCAAAATCTCTTTCGTCCCAACGGCAATGGGACGGGCCTTTGTGTGAGTTGACACGGAAATGTTTGTTACAAACGTGCTCCAGCTCGGCAGATCGTGCCCGTCTCCTAGCCGTTTCTAAATGGGAGTCAGGACATTGGCTGCAAGCACTTCCTTCTTTTAACACTGGCACTTTATTGGATCCCGCTACTTTCCGTATCGCAACATGTATTCGGTTGGGTGCAAGGTGTTGTGCGCCTCATCAATGCCAGTGCGGTACTGCAGTCGAACAGCTTGGTCATCACGGATTATCGTGTACTAGGGCCGCTGGTCGGATATCTCGTCATGCCAGCCTTAATGACATCATCCGGCGGGCCTTTGTCAGCGCTAACGTACCAGCTATTCTCGAACCGAATGGTCTGTTCCGTGACGATGGCAAGAGGCCCGACGGTATGACACTAGTCCCATGGGAGTTGGGGAGGCCCATTGTGTGGGACGCTACATGCGTCGACACACTTGCACCTTCCCATCTTTCAAGGACATCCACTAGGGCCGGTGCGGCGGCAGATCTGGCCGAGGATCTCAAGAGGCGCAAATATGCAGGTCTCGACAGAACCTACGCATTTGCTCCCCTTGGATTCGAGACCCTAGGTCCGTGGGGTACCGAGGCTCTCCGGGTTTTTAAAAAAATATCTGAGCGTCTGGTCGATGCGACGCGTGACCCAAGAGCTGGTGAATATCTGGCTCAGCGCATCAGCATTGCCATACAGCGTGGTAATGCAGCCAGTGTCTTGGGGACGCTTCCGACTGGTATTGACATGGATCAATTGAGCTACCTTTAGACTGTTTGCAACCGTCTGCAGTTAGCTCAATGGTTTCAATTGTAAATACTAGTTGTAATTTTTCTATTTCTTTGCTTGTAATTTTCGTTGTTAATAAAGTTCATCTATTAAATCACTTGACCGTTACTGGAAGCTTTAATAAGCTTTTAACGAGATCTGTTTGTTTTCGCCTGGTGTCGCCAAATGTAGAGTTTGAGGGAATAACGCCAATGTGATGAGATAAAATTAAACAAAAGAATGTGTAACAAGTCTTTTGAAAGAATACTGATACAGTAATGTTCTCTTGAGTTTTGCCAATGTGATGAGATAAAATTAAACAAAATAATGTGTAACAAGTCTTTTGAAAGAATACTGATACAGTAATGTTCTCTTGAGTTTTGCCAATGTGATGAGATAAAATTAAACAAAATAATGTGTAACAAGTCTTTTGAAAGAATACTGATACAGTAATGTTCTCTTGAGTTTTGTTCTATAATTCTGACACTCTTGATTTTAGTAGGTAACCAAGAACTAATTTATTAAAATTTATAGTACTATATGTATATACACTTTGAACTTGAACTTAGCCGTTTTAACAGCTAAAATATTCAAATTGCCACCAAACTAAAGTAATAATTAGTAAATATTGTATCAATCGTTTTCAACAATATTGGAGTAACATTATCAGGTAGAGATATGTTATTTCTCGCCTACAAATCCTTTAAAAAAAAAAAAAAAATATTGGCGAACAGCTAATTCCCTCGTCTAAAGATACAGTGATCGTATGTTATCTGAAACTGCTCCAACATCTGTTTATCTAAAGAGGTTTTATCCCAGCCAATAGGTACGTTACGCTAGCTTAGCCACTTTTAGTGTAATATTAAAATCGTTAGACTTTCAGTCTAGTTTTATGATTAAATAAGTATAGTTCATTCATAATAGTGGATTAATTTATAACATAATCTTTTATAATGTTTGAAAGAAGTCAACCACTGTCAGTGTTGGAACCGTCAAAAAATAAATAATACCTACTATCGTACACAATGACAAGATCAAGGTATGTCTAGTAACGTTAAGACGTGTAACCTTTTACGTGTATAGATCAACAGTTATATCGTGGCGTGACGATCTTATGAAAATATTGATTAGTAGGTATTTTGTGTCAATCGTTCAACCATTCTACACGTACACTTCAAAAACATGAGAACGATGTTCTTGGCTTTCGGTGGTGACAGACATATTCCCCAGTTGAGGAACTACTAATCAGGTATCCCCAGTCACTAAGTGATTTACACGAAACACTTTAGGGATTAGAAATGGTAACGGAAATTCCCATGCTAGTGATCGATACATACCAGATTTTAAACACGCTATGAAACATCCAAGGGATACTAAACGCGTCATGAAACATAATCTTTCAGATCTCGTTTAACATTATTACAAATAACATGCGCAGCCTTTCAGGCAAATAAATGAATTAGATAGAAGTATCTAGGGTCCCCATTTTATAAACACTATTTAATGTTCATATATGCTAGCACTTGTTGTCACTCGGGGTAAACGATAACGATATAGGTGACCTCCCCGATCATTAGGCTTGCCTGGGATATCGTGTATGTTGAGATGTATTGAATGTCGAGCACATTCGATAGGTTATCTCTATGGTACAACTCTATGCTTCTGCAGTATGATTATAAGCCCATACAGTAAGATGAAGGCTGTGAAATGTGATGTATTTCATGTCTGGCTAGCACACACACAATAACTTGTATATATAATGGATTTATTTTGATTGCAGTGCAGGAGAAACTCTTATCGTTACCAGGTGCAAGAAACGATCAGGCTGGAGTCGCATAATATAGCAGAAAAATCCTTTGTATTTCCTTTGTGTACCTCTAACAGGCATGCACAATGACAAAATATTAATTTCTGCAGGGTATATATTATGGACTGTTCCCGGCCTTCACAATACATCTTTCTGCGGTTTGAGAACCGAGGTACCTAAGTGCTAAGACCAAGATTAAGTGCTCGCGAAGCACATCTAAATTTTGATGCAATGTATTTCAGAAAATCGTCGAGATAGGATACTCGTATTTTGGTCATTAATTACATACCTACTCGTTTAGTGCCTCGAGATTGAAAATGGGACTGGCTGATCTGTTAGATTTAACTATAAACATTCGGGATATCGAACGTGGTGATACCAGAGAGCTGCTATTGTCTGTATACCTACCAGAGCAACCTTCCTATCTGACCTCATTGAAATGTCTAGAGTTATTGTTAACTTTTGTTAATTCTAGTGTCCAGGAGCATGTTTCCAGGAGAATTTGAGCGTCCTATATGTATATATATATATATATATTGTTACCTTTTTGTTTAAGTGTCAAGAAACATTGGACCTTCCTGCATATTGTATTTATCTATGCGATAAATTAGGAAATTGTAAACGTTTATATCTTAATAAACGAAATATAAAATAAATTAATAATTGTTCACATTTGTTCAATGCAGTATCCAGGAGCATTATATATTGTTACCTTTTTGTTTAAGTATCAAGTGTCAAGAAACATTGGAGCTTCCTGCATATTGTATTTATCTATGCGATAGACAAGAAAATTGTAAACGTTTATGCCTTAATAAACGAAATATAAAATAAATAAATAATTGTTCATATTTGTTAAATACAGTATCCAGGAGCATTAGAGCGCCCTGCACCATATTTATGACTGTGCTGCGAACTTTGTTGGTAAAAGGGAACTCATGTTTTTGAGCCTTGTCATATGTTATAGTAACTGAATACTAACCACTTCTGGGCTGACCTCTGTGAGATGTTATTATGGTATCCACCTCGCGAATGGTGTTTTTGTAGGCATTTCACCTGAGTCCAGGAGCATTGGAGTGTCCTGTACTATATCTATGACTGGGCCAGGAGCCCTGGTGGTAAAATAAAACTCTTGAATTTGAGCGCTGGTCCTTGTTATTATAGTTATATATTGGCCACTTCTGGGCTGACCTCTTTGAGAGAGGTTATTATGGTATCCACCCCGCGAGGGTGTCTTTATGTAGGCATTTCACCTAGGTCCAGGAGCATTGGAGCATCCTGTACCATATTTAAGACCGGGCCAGGAGCCTCGGTGGTTGGTCCTTGTTATTATAGTTATATATTGGCCACTTCTGGGCTGACCTCGTTGAGAGAGGTTATTATAGTATCCACCCCGCGAGGGTGTCTTTATGTAGGTATTTCACCTAGGTCCAGGAGCATTGGAGCGTCCTGTACCTTATTTCAGACCGGGCCAGGAGCCTCGGTGGTTGGTCCTTGTTATTATAGTTATAAATTGGCCACTTCTGGGCTGACCTCTTTGAGAGAGGTTATTATAGTATCCACCCCACGAGGGTGTCTTTATGTAGGTATTTCACCTAGGTCCAGGAGCATTGGAGCATCCTGTACCATATTTAAGACCGGGCCAGGAGCCACGGTGGTAATACTCGTGATAGTTATTATATATTGGCCACTTCTGGGCTGACCTTTTTGAGACCTCTTTGAGAGAGGTTATAACGGTATCCACCCCGCGAGGGTGTTTGTGTAGGCATTTCACCTAAGTTCAAGAGCATATGAGCGTCCTGTATCATATTTATGACCGGGCCGGAAGTGTCAGTGCAGTGGTAAAAAGAAACTCGTGAATTTGAGCGCTGTCTTAGTAATTATAGATGTTGTATATTGGTCACAGCCGAGCTGACCTCTGAAAGGTAATTACGGCATCCACCCCGTGAGGGTGTGTCTGTGTAGGCAGTTCATGTCGATAAATAAACTTTGAGCGCCTGCTGGTGTGTTATATAATTTACCTTTGTTACTTCGAAATGGCCCAATAAATTAATATCTTATTTATGGATATACAATTCTGCCTTTAACCTTGAAAGAAACCTGGAGGTCCACACGATGGACCTAGTGATTCACACTAGCTCTACCCCCGCGAGGGGCAGCTAAGTCCTTAATTATGTTTTGCCAGAACAGGGTTAAAAGATTCACTTATTACTATCCAGCCTTTTAAAACAAAATACAAGATCAATCAATCAATCAACAAGATCACTTTAATTTCTTTAGGCTACAAGTACAGGTTACGAACAAGTCAAATCTCAAACTAAAATTATTATTAAAAAACTCGCAGGTAGTTATGTAGAACGCGCGCGACTAGAGTCGCGCACATCCTGAAGTCCCTCTTTCGTTAAGGGATGAAATTAAATGTTATTCTTCCAACACTAGTTAAAAGTTTTAATAGGTATAATATTTACCAAAAATTTCTATTTACTGTCAAATTTAGATTACATTACTATTGAAGTTCTCTTTATGCTAATTGATTGAATGATCAATAGGAGCCGTGAATGGTTGAGTTGAGACTCAAAAATAAAACTTTTGAGGGTAGGTATTCGGTGAAGATTTAACTAAAAAGGTCTAGTGCTTGCTAGTTATTATTTCTTGGGTCGTTTCTTGCGAACATAGAAGATGTCTTCGAAAAACAGTTGCGTGTTTTCGGAACCTGCAGTTTTGTTCTTCTAATTTGTTCGAAATAATGGCCTTGCCAAGACATTGATTGTCAGTGTAGTTAAACATGTTTGTACAAGCGTCGACGCTTCCAAAATGAAGTTATCGAGGCCTTACCATCATGGCAAGCAGTATAAAAACTGACTCAATTAGTCAGGCAGGGCATCAGTTATAATAACTTTGGAGCTTACCCGTATCCGCGATGAGTAGGTATGCTTACAAATGGGATCGAAGCTCACGGCGCGTTCACGGCGGCGGCGGCGGCGGTAGCGCCGGTTCCGGTTCTTTAATAAAAATAGGCTGTAATTTTAAAATACAGTTATTCAAAATATTTTTACAAAAATGTTTCTTCCAAAACTTACCAAAAATACCGGACCCAATCCGGTAGAAATAAAAGATCATTTTAAAATGTGATATCTTATATGACAGAACCAACACAATGAAGTAAATTATCTAAATAATGAACTTCGAGACCGGAACCGAAAGAACCGAATAAACCGAACAGAACCAGTAAATTATTAAAATAAATGATCAAGTACTTTCTATAAAATACGAGATCCGAACGGAAAAACCGTTAAATTTTTACCGTTAGTTACCTACCTTAGGTAAGGTAAAAATTTATGAGCACAATATGCTTTCCTGAATCAACGTTCTTTGGCCTTTGTCCTGCAGTGGGACAGTAATGGCTAAAATTGAAAGCAGGCCCTATTTCTTATAAAAATATAACACAAATATTATAACAAAGAGATTTTTACAACACGGTCGATAAAAATTCTCAAAATGATTTCAAGTGCGAGAAAATAAGTAAATTTAAAAAACTTACAGGTTTTTCTGCGATTCACTTTACGATATAACCTTATAATAATTATCACTATAGGTAGTGCAACTTTAACAGAGCCAGAGCAGAACTGCTGCGTACACAAGTTGCTTCGACGGAATACGAAACGCCAATGATAAAACATGGCGCTGTCCATTTTACGCAAACTAAAAATGGCGCGAAACGCCTAGGTGTCGCCAGTGGACCGGATATACTACCGAAAAATCAGTCAAAAAGTAGTCAAATTCGACGGAAACGGATGTGCTTTCTCGTTAAAAGCTTATTAAAGCTTCCAGTAACGGTCAAGTGATTTCATAGCTTAAAATTGTAGACTTAAGAGAAGTGATAGAATACAAAACCTTCGTGTAGAATAATGTTTGTATAGAAGTGAAACCTTATGACACTAAGCTTTTTTCATGTTTTATATTTTTAAAGTTTTAGATTTTTATATTCGAGGTAAAGTCAAACATCTGTACCATCACCATCGAAGTCAAGTAAAAGTAGTATTGGCAGAAAAGTCAGCCAGACACATGGTGCCACCAACATCGAAGTCACTAAATTAAATCACAACATCGAAGAGTATAAAACCACTCCGTGTAAGTAAAATTATTCTCTAAAATTCTAAATAGTTGAAGCTCCCCTTGATCTAATATTCGCTAGCGCGGTGCAAAGTTATTATTACTCCATGCAAGCATAAATTCAAAATCGTATTTTCAATTATGTTATGTGTAAGTTGGGACATTTCCCAAGTGGCTCCGGCTCGACCACAGAATAGATAATAGTGTGGCGTTGACTGCCGGCAAACGGACACATGGACGAAAAAGTCTGATATTAAAAAAAACTAACGATATGCTTCTCACGCAAATTAATATAGGACAACATGAGAAGCACCTGATTTCAGATAAAATAAGAATCTTAAAATCCGTTAGGTAAACTAGAAAAAAGTAAAGTTTTGTAGTAGGGGAAACACAGGCTTAATAATATTTCTTTATCACTAGCAACGCCTCGTGGTTTCACCCTCGTAATTCCCGTTCCCGTGAGAATTCCGGGATAAAATATAGCCTATGTGTCCCGACTATAATCTATTTCTGTGCCCAATTTCAGCCATATCCGTTCAATAGTTTTTGCGTGAAAAAGTAACAAACATCCATCCAACCATACTTAAAAACTTACGCGTTTATAATATTAGTAGAAATTCATCAGCATCACAGCTCCAGTTAATTATGCCTCTATCAATTTATTTTAGATTTAAGATACTAAGCATATGCTTAGTCAACGAAACTTTCGATCAAAAATCGCAGAAATACAACAAAAATTACATTGTCTACCGTACTCTAAAGTACCTACTAGGAGTACTGTATTAGGTACTCTATGGTGGCACCTCTTTTACAAACTTCCTAAAAGTTCTATTTTTAAATATCATCCATCATGTTCGCGAACTACATAACTCGCTCGCAAAACTTTCCTATCGTGTGTATCCCAATAGCAAACTTAACCATTATTGTTTTACTATGCCTGCGTTCTATTTAGATTTCCCAGTGGCTATATGAAGATGTGCCAAATAATTTTTGAGGCATGGTCTTCCTCTTTCCCTAGTTATTGGTAATATTGTAGTCATTTTACCGATAAATAGGGAAATAT
Organism: Eupithecia centaureata; assembly: GCA_944547425.1. NCBI lineage: Eukaryota > Metazoa > Arthropoda > Insecta > Lepidoptera > Geometridae > Eupithecia > Eupithecia centaureata. The sequence goes on along the minus strand of OX155696.1, from coordinate 1,802,336 downwards.
CAACAATTCCAGACGTTGGGGTAGACGTGTTCTTAAGTGGAGACCGCGACTTGGCAAACGTAGTATAGGACGCCCTCCGGCCAGGTGGGATGACGATCTGCGAAAGACTGCTAGCAGCTGCTGGATGCCTCAAGCTGAAGACAGGGCGCTATGGCGCTCATTAGGGGAGGCTTATGTCCAGCAGTGGACTAATATGGGCTGATGATGATGATGATGAATAAGTCAAGCCTACAAGGTCCTCTTCTATCATCATTTTCGTCAATGGCGAAAGTCCGCCTGCGACGCAGGAGGTTGCGGGTTCTATGTAGATCCGTAACATTTTTAGTTGAGATTGCCGATTTACAGAGCTAAGGAATCCTTAACATTCAGTGTAAAATTTTTCGTCTCAAGGCTATGTCTATCCCATGGCAACTGATTTATGGGATGAGAAGTAACCGATGTGTTATTCCAGGGCTAGAACTATATCTATTCCAAATTTTAACCCGATCCGTTCAGTAGTTTTTGCGTGAAAGAGGAACAGAATCCATCCTTTCGTTTTAGGCTGTGTCCCCAGTAGGCAAACTGTGAGCAGCCGACTGAGTTTGCGGCGTATCAGTTCAGTACGCCCTTCCATATTTTTTAAATTGAGTGTCCACAGTTTGCTGGTTAGCGCTCACTGTACGCAGTTTGCAGCGATACGTGCGCCGACTGTCTCAGTTAGCGGCGACTCGCGGGTTCCAGTGCTTGCGATACGCACGCAAACTGATCTGAGTTTGTAGTGTTAAGTTACGGGTAGATTTAGTGGGACGTACAATGTAAAATACAGTTTTACAAAAGAATCATGACTTGTTTTATTACTTAATTTTATCAAAGATCTAAAGACATATTCTAATATTTTTCATCTAACACTCTCGTCATTTATTTGAACCTATCAACATTTTTCCAATGACTCCATAGAGTTCAAATATAGAATAGCAAGGAGTCTATTCTTAACATCCACCTCTCTTGAAAGTAGAAAGTCCGGCTAAAGTCTTCAGGTCTTTGGACATACTGTTAAAGAAGTTCTCAGTGATAATGGTGGAGAATTTATCAGTGCAGAATTTAAGGATACTCTTCAAGAAAGCGGCATTGGGTGTACTTCCGAAAAGCGCATACCACCGATCGATCTGAAATTTGGTATAATAACGTATTTTGACCTCCTAATTACGAATATCATAACGAAAATTGGCGCAAAAACACACACACACACACACACACACACACAGTGGAGAGGGTTTTGAGTTGCTAAAAATGTGGGAGTGACGCCCCACAGTTCCTAATCTCCGCTGTACACACACACGCACACACACACACACACACACACACACACACACACACACACACACACACACAGTGGAGAGTGTACCAGGTTAGGGTCAAATGCCAATAAAACACAGATATTAATTATAGACACGCGTCTGTCGTCCGCACCGCCGCAAGGCGAATGGCTGCGCTAGCTAGTGCATCCGACACGCCCGTGACGTTTAATACTCAGAATACTACATCTACCTTTTACAATGAATAAACAAAATGTTTTTTGTAACTTTTCTACTATAATTATTACAACTAAGATCAGACAGATAGTTAAATATTATTTGGAAAATGCTAAACCTGTACATGTAATTTACATACTATGTTCTAACAAGTTTTAGGTTGGTTACAACCACACCTACCATATCTACTGTTAGGTACAATTTTAATTAACAAGATAGGTGCTTCATTAATCTATATGATCCGTATTTTGTTTAGTGAAACCTATATCATATCTCCACCTATTTCTTTACAAAAGAAATGACTTACTTTTAATTTAATAAATTTGAAAGGGATACTTTATTACAACCATTTACAACTATTTAATTATTTAACTATTTAATTATTACAACTATTTAATCCAAACCGAAATGGATAAATCTGTTTTGAACCATTTATTTGTCATCGTTTTGATCACCGGTCCTTATTTGTGCAATCTTCCCATATGTTTTCTTCGACTTTACCTCGCGAAATACTGACAATCGTTGGGATAAACGTGTTCTTGAGTGGAGACCGCGACTTGGCAAACGTATTGTAGGACGCCCTCCGCCCACGCGGAATGACGAACTGTGGAAGACTGCTGGCAGATGCTGGATGCGGCAAGTTGAAGACAGGGCGCTATGGCGCTCATTAGGGGAGGCCTATGTCCAATAGTGGTCTAATATAGGCTGATGATGATGATGAGTGTTTCTTCGTAGTTGTTCTCGTGTAAGTATCTTCCAGTTATTTTTCAGTTTCCAATCTAGGTATATCATATCCCATCTTGTAGACGACTGTGTGTAGTAATTGGATAGAGGTTTGATAGAGGACGCAGTATGTTTTCTTTAGTGAGGGCTTCTCATTATGTAGACTTTTTGAACCTTGTTAGATCCTGTTACTTATCTCTTTGTAGATGCATATTAATTTTTGTCTTTAGTTTCCAGAACAGCAAATTCTATGTTTAGGAATTGTTACATATTTATATTTTCTTGAAAGAATCTTGAATCTTTTATTATTTATTAGGTACAAAGTAAAAGTAGTAGTTCTATACAAAGAAACAGTGTAATTCCGAACTCTTTGTAAAATAGTAAAAACTATCTGTGTAGGTGAACTGTTAAAAGTATATTTGATAATCTATAGGAACATACCAAGAAATAGTCAAATACCGAACTCTTTGCAAATTAGTTCAAACTACCTGCGTATTTGAACTGTTGACATCAACATCAGATGATAATTCAACTGTTAGGCTACCCTCCTGTATAGCTACCACCTGGTGTGTCTAACCGAGAAAATATTTCTCTAAGCAAATTTTATAGCAAGTACCTATATGAATTTTGTATGGTCATTTAGTAGTTTTAAATTATTTGTGTGGCGTTTTAACAGCCTTCCATACCCAGCAAATTTTGAATGCCTGGGTACATCAGCTCAAGGCTGAACTGAAAGAGTTGGCCTTCTCATTGCATACCACAGGTTTGGTGTGAATACCAGATTACGACCTTAACAAATCTCATGATACTGAGTTCTGCATCATTGTCGATTTTCAGTAACCACGGCTGTGTATGTTTCCACGCAGCCGAGCTTTTGATTTTAAACTTTTATGGTACTTTTATAAAATATGTGGATCCCACGCAAACGTTAGCATTAATGGTCCCTAACATTTTGTGCTGTTGCAAATAATTTAGGTACAATTATTAGCCATTCCCAGTGATTATTTTTGACACTAATCCGTGTCTTTCTCAGTCGCTTCTCTTTTTTCAGATAGAATTGTGCATCATTAAACCATAATAAAGGTTGTTTTTGATGCTCACCCTCATTTTATACTTAATACATATTGTATACATCGGTCGGAACTCGACATTCAACTTTCAATTGTAGATTATTAGGTACATATTTACTAACCCATTCACTGCCCAGCCTCTGCAGTTTTACCCCCAGGGACGCGGCAATGAAAATAGTAACTTTAAATGAATTCATTTGTTCAATTTCACAATTAATTTATGTAATATTATTTTATTTTCTTTTATGTAATTTATTTGTTTTCTCATGTAATTTACTCATTTACTTTAGCTTAGTTCAGTTCAGAATATTCAGTAGTCGAACAAAATAATATATGTTTACAGAAACGAAACTTTTCCATCTCGTTATTGTAGCTATTGTTTTATTACAAAAATGATTTATTTGAAGTACTATTCAAAAGTATTGAACCTAAAATGGTCATTATTTTTGTAGTCTATTTAGGAAATGCAGCTAAATAATCAGCGATGGGAGGCAACTTCTAGGTCTTTCCTCCAGAATACTTGCTGAACTGGACGCCTTTTTGACACATGAAATTTTCCATGTTCTAAATAAGTAAATATCATTCTTTTTTTTTTATAAATATCTTTCATTATTATCTTTTTAAACAAATTATGGTTGTATTGCTTGAATTGCTATTAAATTTATTTATTCAATTAAATATTCAGTACATTTATTTTAGCCATATTTCACCAGTACCCAATTTAGAACTTATACGAAAGAATACTTTTAAACCCTTTGACATTTGTAAGTACTCTTTTGACCATTATTAAGTACCATATTACGTACATAATACGTATTGTATTTCTTCTCACTACGAACTAAGTAGATAATTTGTTTTGTCTTGGTGAAAAATAACTATAGATGCATACACCTACATCTACTTTTTGCAAACCTCACGATCCAAAAGATTGATCCTTTATGAAGCTTCTGATATCTTATAGAGCTAGCTCGCCCATGTGCAAAAGCGTTACCCTCTTCGCGAGAGGTGTTGTATGTCTGTTGCATTAAATATAACAATAACCTTTAAGGGTCTTCATTTTCTTGGCACAATCCAAAGATTTAATTGGTGTTATACTTGTGACCATATTTGTACTATATGTTCCAATGACATTTATTTTTGGGAGATAGATACCGTTTCGACCGTTTTTATCGAATCTACCTCTTATTCTATAGTTTTGTTCTTGGCAATCCAAAGATTTTATTAATGTTGACACTTGTACTATTTTGGTACAATCTGTACTAATTACATTTTTTTTTGGTAGGTACCGTTTCGGTTTTCAACGAAACTACCTCTTAACCTATAGTTTAGTTCTTGGCAATCCAAGGATTTTATTAATGTTGACACTTGTACCATTTTTGTACTATCTGTACTAATAACAATTATGTTTTGTTGGTAGGTACCGTTTCGATTTTCACCGAAACTACCTCTTAATACTTTTGATCTTGGAAATCCAATTTTTTTTTTTTAACCTTGAAAATTGTACACTATCTGTGCCAATGACAAATATTTTGGTAGGTACCGTTTCGATTTACACCAAAACTACCTCTTAATCTAGCCTGCCATGCAGCAGAGCAATACGTCTTGGGGACTCATCCGATTGGTATCGATTACGGATCAGTTGAGCTACCTCTAGATTGTTCGTAACAATCTGCAGCCGGCCCAACCGATCTAATTGTTCAAGTTTATTTCTTTCCCTTAATTATAATTATCTTTGCTTATAAAGTATAACATCTATTTACCATCTGTTAGCTATTTCGATAACTAACCACATTTTATCATTTACCATTATTTAGTACTAATTTGATCAAAACAGACTAAACTGCCATGGAACTTTTAATTTCTTTGTAATTTAAATTAGATTTTTTAAATAGTTCAAGTATTATATTATTAATGCATTTCAAAAACTTTATAAATATACAAACTATTGGAAAGTCTTAAGCTTTGTTTACTCTATTCTAACAATCTATTGATATCTAAATATTATGAGCTTTTTTCTTCTCAAATAAACAATTTATAAGTACAAGTCTCAGATCCAATCTGTTTACTTGTTAACTTGTCGTTAATTACATTATTTCTCAGAGAATAATATATTATCCATTCACATAAAGAGAATGTTTATTATGTTTACTTAGTACCAAATGTACTTTTTAAACTAATTCGCTACTGTAAGCCACATGTATTTGATTGCTAGAACGGTCAATAAATTTTGGATCCGTTCAATTTTATCGAACTTATACTTACCTACTATATCTGTCTGATATGCAAATATTTATTAGTAGGTACCGTTCGTTTGAACTACCTGTTATCAGATCTTATCATAATAGGTTTTTTAGGTACCGTTCATTAGAACTACCTCTCGTCAGATCATATCTTTGTGGGTTTTTAGGTACCGTTCGTTAGAACTACCTCTTGTCTTATCATTGTGGGTTTTTAGGTACCAACCAACTTCCGTCACCCAACTGAGTCACAAACAGATTTGCAATATTTATACTTGGGGAAGTCCTCAGAACCTCAGAAAGCATAACTAACTACATATACTTAAACTTAATTACTTAGGTACTGATATTAGCATTCCAGAACTTTTTCTTTTTAACAATGTAGGTAGGTGATCATCTTTTCGTTAGACCTACTCAAATTTGCTAACAAAGTAATTTTGTATCTTTCTAACCTATTTGAGGGTAGTTATAACTTTCGCCAAAATGGCACGGCGAATAATGTATTTGTTGTTTATCAACTATGGTATTTATGTAGGCACAGGGTTTACAGTTTATCAAGGTAGGCGAATCATCGAGCATGTAATCATTACTACGATGCGATTATTTACCAGCATTTGTTTGCAACTCAGATTAGGCCGTCAGTTGATTTACCAATTGCTTATTTGGAATTATTGGCACTTACCTCTTATTTTTTAGTCACTGGCAGGGTCGCCACTTGTACCAGGTTAGGGTCAAATGCCAATAAAACACAGATATTAATTATAGACACGCGTCTGTCGTCCGCACCGCCGCAAGGCGAATGGCTGCGCTAGCTAGTGCATCCGACACGCCCGTGACGTTTAATACTCAGAATACTACAGAGAGGGTTTTGAGTTGCTAAAAATGTGGGAGTGACGCCCCACAGTTCCTAATCTCCGCTGTACACACACACACGCACACACACACACAAATGGCTTTTGCGCCAATTTTCGTTATGATGTTCGTGATTAGGAGGTCGAAATACGTTATCATACCAAATTTCATATCGATCGGCGGTATGCGCTTTTCGGAAGTTTATCCGCGGCATTACACAAAGACTGACAATGCCACATACTCACGAGCAAGCTGGATGTGTAGAGCGAGAAAATCGCACAGTAGTAGAAGCAGCGCGTGCCGTCATGCATGCACGTGAAAAGATTCCAGAGGAGCTATGGGCAGAACTTATAGACGCTGTTGTGTACGTGCTAGATCGCACTGGACCATCAAGCGTACCAAAGAAGTCTCCATATGAATTGTGGTTCGGAAAGAAACCATCAATCAAGCATCTAAGGATTCTCGGCTGTAAATGCTATGCTCATGTACCTAAAGCTAATAGGAAGAAGCTTGAAAAGAAAGCAGAGCTGGGTATACTGATTGGCTATGAAGGAAGTGAAGGATACAGAATTTGGAACAAAGAAAAGTCAAAACTGATTAGGTCTAGAGATGTGACGTTTGATGAGCGATCAATACTAGAAAAACCTACAGAGAAAGACAAAGATGTTTCCCAAAAGTCAACAACTTCCAAAGAGTGGATTTTTCCATCTGACGCTCTCGTCATTTATTTGAACCTATCGACATTTTTCCAATGACTCCATAGAGTTCAAATATAGAATAGCAAGGAGTCTATTCTTAACATCCACCTCTCTTTGGATTGGAATTCTTTGATCTTTTTATCATACTCAGCTCTCTTTTTATTTGTAGCTGCATCTCCCAGCTTTTCTGGAGCTTTGAGTGTTCCGTCAATGATCCTCAACGCATCGGGATAGCCCTTGAGTACGTTGCGGATTCTGTACTTCCAGTGCTTAAAATCTTTGCCATCAGTAAGGCACTCGATCTTAACCTTGAAGGCACTTTCATACGACTTGTCATCCATAGTGAACAATCCACTTCACAAATGCTTTTCGACGATACATCATGTGTAGCGAGAACAGAAAACAGGTTCCTCTTTATTTGTGGTACATACCAAACATTTTTTAAAAGAAGTTGTTCAACTTTACCGTTGCAGGTGGCTTCAGCTCGTACATTACCTTTTCCAATGGCTTTGATGGTTTGTCCATTAGCTGCGGTGACAGTAACATTTTGTGAATCGTCAAAGTGCTCGAAGCTTTCAAATATGTCTCCTTGATGCGTAACATGGCTTGTCGCTCCATTGTCAACGTACCAGTTTTTGTCATCATTAGGTAGATTTTCTCCTACAGCTAACACGGACAGATTGACATCTGTTTTGCTGCACGTTGGCTCAGACGGCTTTGGGGGACGACCATCTTCTATCCACTTACGGCATTTACGAACTCTGTGCCCAGCTAATCCACAGTAATTACACTTAAAGATTGCTGCTATTTTGCCTTTTGTTTTCTCTGTTTTTACTACTAGTACTTCCTCTTTGACTTCCCTTGCTTCTCCATTGCTCTTTAAGGCTTTCTCAAAAGTACTTAGCTGTGCAGTTAGATTCTCTATTGTCCTGTCACTCTTGTTTACAAGAAGCCAACTTGACTTGAAAGCAAAGAAATCCTTAGGTAGTGTCCCAAGTATCTTGCAGATCAGTAATATATCAGGCAACTTTGTGGAAATTTCATTATTCAACTCGTGCCATATATTTTTTAATGCAGATATATGCTTTCTTATGTCATGTTCAGTATCTTTTGCGTAACTAAAGAATTGCAGACATAAATCATAACTCTTTTCTTCAGCGCACCCGCAGTAGAGACGTTGCAGTTCATCCCATACCTCTTTAGCTGTGTCGAAGCGCATAACTTGGTCAAGTACTTCATTTGTCATGTTGTTCGTCAGTAGCGTCAGCACAAGGCTGTCTTTGGATTGGAATTCTTTGATCTTTTTATCATACTCAGCTCTCTTTTCATTTGTAGCTGCATCTCCCAGCTTTTCTGGAGCTTTGAGTGTTCCGTCAATGATCTTCAACGCATCGGGATAGCCCTTGAGTACGTTGCGGATTCTGTACTTCCAGTGCTTAAAATCTTTGCCATCAGTAAGGCACTCGATCTTAACCTTGAAGGCACTTTCATACGACTTGTCATCCATAGTGAACAATCCACTTCACAGATGATTTTCCACTTTTTCTACAGGTACCTTTATTTTACTCTGCTACCATGTTAAGTTACGGGTAGATTTAGTGGGACGTACAATGTAAAATACAGTTTTACAAAAGAATCATGACTTGTTTTATTACTTAATTTTATCAAAGATCTAAAGACATATTCTAATATTTTCCATCTAACACTCTCGTCATTTATTTGAACCTATCAACATTTTTCCAATGACTCCATAGAGTTCAAATATAGAATAGCAAGGAGTCTATTCTTAACATGTAGCTGTTCGCCACAAATTTGCGGCTCACTCAGTCGGCCGCTCAGTTTGCCTACTGGGGACACAGCCTTAGTCATGCATACTTTCGAGTTTATAATGTTGGCAAGGATACGGATTTACGGGATGGTTTGGACCTTGGACATTCTTCTCATATAGTTTATTTCATTAAAGGTTTCTAAAATGTGTCATATAACGATTTTTGACGATTCTAATTGATATTAATTTTGTAAATAATTAATATTGTGGAATAAGGGCCCTGTGTATTGCTATGAAAGTAGTCAGGAGGTTCAATTGAAACAAATGAATAAAGATTAAAATTTGTATATTTGGTACTTCGTATATTTTTTCATTTACATTTTGAATCGATAAGAATTAGTAGTTTAATCGTATAATCTTAGACGATTATAATTCAATAATTTTTATAAAGAACAATATAAACGTAACGTATTTAGAATATTAAAAATGAAAACATTTAACAAATTCTATATAGGTTATTACTATAAGTATAAATAGTTTTAGTTAATTTAGAACAATTTTTATTGAACAATTTTCTAATTATTAAGTTAAGATAGCCACCTATTAGGTATTTAGTTTAAAACTTTCTAAATATTTATTTGCTAATTATGAAAATTATGGCATTTTTTTACAATAATTTAAGGCTGTTTTTATAAAATGGAAACAAAATTTTAGAAATCTAATTAAACTAAAGAAACTAATTATGCAGACTTTAATTTAACAACACTTCATCAAAATAATGTTGTTTGAACTATGAAGTCGTTCATCTTAATATTATTTTGACGAGTAAGAATAAAATTTTGAAAATTAATAATAAATAAACAAACATCAATAAAGCTAATGTAGTTATGACTACGATAGTTATTTTCTGTGACCATGAAAGACTTACACAAACTTGCTCCACATTCTTCCACAATTCCTCACCATAAAATCACAAAGTTGAACCACACTTAAGTGAAAAAAAGCTTATTTTGTGACATTTTAACATTTTCTCTAACTAGTTAAAAAAATTATATTCTTTTATCGCTCATACGCGAATGTGATATCACTACATAGTATAAAACAAAGTCGCTTTTTCTGTCCTATGTCCCTTTGAATGCTTAAATCTTTAAAACTACGCAACGGATTTTGATGCGGTTTTAATAGATAGAGTGATTCAAGAGGGAGCTTTATATACTTATAATAAAACCGTGCGAAGTCGGGGCAGGTCGCTAGTAAGAATATATTTTGCAAATTAATGCGTAAATCTATAAAATTTGTTAAATAGAATGGCAACAAGAAGTAAGGGCTCTATACTTACTTGTATTATCCTATTTACCTATTTATCGCTACTCCGTATCATCCAAAAATATTTTATTTTGAACCAAAAAATAACCTAAATTTAGATATTTTAAAAGATTCACAGAACTCTAGGTTAGTTATTAAAACTATTTAAAATTAATATTCAAAACTACTGTTAGATTGATTAAAATCACATTCACATTTGGAAGACGATTTAAAATCTTAGAGGAAAAAACTAAACACCATAATATCGCTCGAACATCTATTGCTTTGTTTTCAGTACAATGAATTAATTAATATGAATATATTAAAGGTATATTAATATAGTAAACTAACGTGTTAACCAGAACGGCAATGGTGTTGCAGTATTTATAATATAATCTTATTCGAGTACTTATTGTAAATTCAATTTATTTAAATATTAATTTGAAATTTCTCTAATACAAGATTCTAATTTACACCGATTTAGAATTAGGTTGTCGTTGTGTTTTTATTAACGATATAATTAATATAAATTACTTTAAATATTAAATAGATACAGTATTTACATGCAGGATGAAAAAGACTTTAAAAACTATTATCAGTCATAGGTATAGTTGATAAAATTTAAATTATTGTACAACAAAAGTTTAAGCATTTTACTACCTAATCATAAGTTTTGGTTTACCAATAAACTACATACACATAAAGTAACGAAATATTGTAACTCTTTGTACGACATTGAAGTATTTACACACAAAAATCAGCATGCTATACGAATACATTACGAATTTATATCATAACATTAGAAATATACAGGAAGTTTTTGGTGTTCATTTGGTATTAATTTTAAATTATCACTAAATCTTAAAATTTACTAAAATTATTACAATATTTACATTAAAAGCGACCAGCGCTATTGTTCAAAATAATTATTATGAAACATTGCAAGCACTTATGTAACTATTTATTTAAAATTTTATTATTTTGTATTCACAAAGTATATAAGTGCATTTATTGTGCAGTGCGTGTAAGAGAGGCACACAGGCACAGTCATTTATTTTAAATTAAGTCATTTATTTTAAAATTATTAACGCAACAGTCTGTTTTACTATTTGAATTTGTTACTCAAAAAATATTCTCCTACAAACCCATTTCTAATACGTAATTATTAAAACGATGATAAATCATACCTTTTTTGCAGTATCGAAAATAGTAAAACAGCTTGCTACTAAATTTAATACACAAATATTTGAATATCTTGCAATAGATTTTTTATATTTGTACTTATTTTTAAAGTAGGTATTCAATGCAATATCAAGAATATCACAGAAATATTTAGATGCTCAATATAAAAAAGCTATTTTATTTCAGTTTATTTCGATACAAGGGGGGTAAAGTTAAATAAAAGCACCATAGTTCGCCGTGTTTTAAAAATGTATAAACTGACTTTAAGCTCTTTAAAGTAAAAATTGGAACATCATCTGTGTAGTCGAAATCAATAAAATACCTACGCATTATTCAGGATAACTCAAAATACTTCTTTAGCAATTTCTTAAAAACCTACGCCGTCACCAAAAGACTTATGAACAAATTGATCAATCAGAGTTATTAACAAATTGATATGTTGAAAACAAAATAAACAAAAACAAGAAAACAATAATAATTCCGGACAGTCCACACAGCATCATCTGCCCCAAGCTAAGCAGAGCTTGTGTTATGGGTACTAGATGACTGATAAACATAATACAATATACATTTTCATTTTCATTGTATTGAAAATATGTAAAATATGGTGATAATAAAAATTGCAAAGAAAAATATACAAAAACCGAAATATTAGATAAAGTAGGTACGTTGTCACGAAATTTTTTCCAATAATTCTAACATGTTAAACAAAAAGTTATAATTCTCTAACCTTTGCAAGATATTCCATATATTTGAAGTTATTTTAATATAAAAACTTTCATAGTTTGATGAATTCATTACCTACGAATATTAATGGGTTAAGTACGAACCTAGTAAACACAAACTAGGTTCTTAGTTAACCCACTTGCATATGTAATGAGTTCAAAGTCGTACGAGTATATAAGACACCGCATCTTTACAATGTATGTAATATTAATGAAACGTGCTTAATGATTATGTGCATTTATAATTTTAAGTTACTTCTGTAATATTATTTATAATTGTTAACACAAATCCAATGCGCGTTGCAAATTTATAATAATTGAAAATAATTGCACATATAAAAACTATTAACCGATTTTATATTTGGGACAGCCACACTGAGAAAAACATTATGTTGGAACACATGAAAAGCATCAGCTTAAAACTAAAGAATATCTAATCATCAAAATCTGTTCACATAAAAAGTTCTAAAATAACTCATAAAAAGGGAATATTCCCATGTCCGCATTTTTTGAAGGTTAAAAATTACAATGACTTATCATGTACCTGTAATGTACCTTAAACAATGTATTTAAATGCAAAGTGCTTTTACATTGCGCAAGAGATTAATATTTTGTGTTATTAATGTTTACTGCGTTCTACAACTAATAGAATAAAATAAATTTGCCACTAATAATTAAACAATAATCTACAATTCTACACAATGTCAAACTAGGTATCTTTGGTTCCATAATGGTACTATTGCAAATAATTTGGTTTCACCTATTGTTACAAATTCTGATTGATTGGCAATATACCATGGAACCAAATAAATAAATAAATAAATAATGCTGGACAATTCACACAGCACCATCTAGCCTCAAAGTAAGCTACTCAAAGCTTGTGTTATGGGTACTAGATAACTGATATATTTAATACATTATATACATAGATAGATATTTTTTATTATACATATTATAAATATAGTTTTAACATGTGAAGATAATGGTTTAATGAGGTGTGGCAAATTTATTTTTATAAATTTAACTCTTAGAACGCAGTAAAAATTAAAACCTTTGTATTTGTGTTAACATTTCACTTTATGAATTTATATAAAACAATTATAATAAAATTGTACCTACTTTTGGTGAATCGTAGAACTACTATTAAACCTAAGTAACTATTTGTTTGCAAATAATTTTAATAATCACTAAGTATTTTTAAAAACTATTTTTGGACAAAGCATGACTCTACATAAAACAATTTCCAATTCCTTTCTTATTATAGTACACAAGGAAATGTGTTAAAGTACCTATGAGTAATCAAATCCGTTAGTGTTGCAGTATTTTGTTTATTCTATATTATTATTATATCTATGGTTTTCTACGAGGTCAAAAGTTCTACGAAAAAATAGTTTTTACAATTCCATTATAGCAAAAAATATAATTTGAGATCACTTTATCTACTATACACACAATTTATTTTAAAAGGCTTATTTTTCATTATTTCGAAATGACCTTTATATGTCAAATAAATTATCAAAAGCAGTGATCTCAAAAAATAAAAGTTACACATAAAGCCATGGATGAAAAATAGACGTCTACATTTTCTAGCTATTTTTTCTACGAAATCACCATTACTTGCAAGTAACTGCCACTTTAATAATTTTAATCACTCGCAGCAAATCCCTTTCGAATATTGTTCACAAAAAGAATCACGACCAAAAACGCCACTCGAAAACAAAACACATAAAACAGTTGTCCAATTTGAAGGTTCAAAGTTCATGGATGACATGGCTTGACATGATTAACGAACATTGTAAAAACCCGGTGCTGCGCGTCTCTCAGCCAATAGGATCCTATTGGCAACGCATCTATAGCAGCACAGGTAGGCTAAACATCACTTGAACAGTATCCTTCTAAACGCTCTTCTAAAGTCCTTATTAAAGATCGTGTAGATAACAGGATTCAGTACAGAGTTCATATACCCCAACCAGAAAGCTATAGCGAACGCACTACCAGGTATATCACAAGCATGACACGCAGCTTTTAGGATATAAAGGAAGAAGAATGGAAGCCAGCAAGCGATGAAACTCCCCATTATCAACCCTAAGATCAACGTTGCACGTTTCTCTTTCTTTCGAGCTAGCCTTTTCTTTTCTCTCTCTGGGTCTCTAGGTTTATGAGGTTTGGGTAGCGCAGGTTCTAATTCTGATTTGCTAGGTTGCGTTTTCTCCTGTCTTCTGTCTTTTTGTTTAAAGAGACGTAGTTTGAGAGGTTTGACGCCGCCGCATCGGCTGACGACTCCACTGTCGGAAGAGGAAGGTTCAAGCTCTGAGACCATATCGGCATCGATGTTGACACTCGGTGCTCGGCCCCTTGTCTGTTGAAGCGCTAGCTCTCCGTTAACGGACAGAGTGGAACTCCGGTACGCGCAAGACGCAAGGGGGTTCTTCGTCACTTGTGCTGATGTTACCACCTGGAATAGATATTTAGTATGAATAAATTTTGGAATTTTGACTCTTTATGAAAGTAAATGGGTTAGTTACAACTCTAGTTTCTGGTAAAAGAACTCCAACGTTTAATCCCTTTGTTCTCGACTTAAAAAATGGCTTATGACCGTAGTTGTAAAGTAAGCACAGTAAAAGCGTTGTGAGCTCATATGTGTAGCTTTCAAAGCACAACGATTGTTTAAACTGGACCGGACAGGCATACATAACTCTAAAGAGCTTAATGGATGTTGTTTTAAACTTCAATGCGCTCTCGTTTGTATACACGATTTTGTAGGCGAAGGTGCGAGTGTATTTTGTATATCTAGAGGAAGTTACTCCATGTTTTCATTTCACAGACTGCAGTGGGTATACATTGCTATGGCTACCAGGAATAAAATCCAAAGCCAGCCTAGCCAAGATACCATGGGAGTCATGATTCACTTAGAGTCCTTGACGTCCCTTTAGACTCTAAAGCTAGATACATAGACCGAGCGTTGAGTCTCATCTAGAATCCAAGGATTTAGACATCGGTATACAATTACTATTTACCTTGAGGGTATCCTTCCTCTCGTCAGGCGGTGGAGGCAATGTGTCTCCTGCTTCGCTGGTGGAAATGTCGGAGGCCAGCTCGCAGGTCACTGTGGGTATCTGGACCTGGGCCGTCTCTATTGTCGATATCTGGCTCTCGCTGAAACAGTTATAATTCATTTATAGTTATTTAGTATTTTAGTAGTTCTTATAAAGTTATCGACATAGCTCAAATGATTAACAAGCTGAAGTGGCAGTGGGCCATACGTCGCGAGGAACCGACAAACGTGGGGGTAAACGTGTTCTCGAGTGGAGACCGCGACTCGGCCAACACCCTCCGGGCCAGTTGCGATGACAATTTGCGTAAAACTTCTTGCAGATGCTGTATGCGGCAAGTCAGAGTACTATGGTGCTTATTATGGAGGATGCCTATGTCCAGCAGTGGATTGATGATGATGAGGAATTATTATAAAAGAGAAAACTGGCGGTTTCATCAAGAGATAACAGTCACTGGTAGAGGAACGAAGCTGAAATTTTGCATGGCGGTTCCTTTTAGGACGAAGGATTTTTGGATATTCGTATTCTAAAGTAGTTAATATGGGGTTTATAAGACAATATAAGCTTTATTACGGCTATGTTCCTATATACAAAAATTTTAACTTGTACATAAGTATATAAGGAAACAAACAAATTGTGCTCTCTGCAAACAGTCGCAAACAGTCAAGAAGTATCTCAACTGATCCATATCGTAAATTCAACAAAACAAAACAATTTAACAACACCCCCCAAAAATATCAAACTCCACCTGATACCATCCAATGTTATTAATTCCGTGCAAAAATGCCGCCGTTTTTCATAAAAACTGTTACAAAATTCTTCGTCCAAGGCTTTTCTGTTTCAATACACGATCTACTTGTCTTTATAGATCAAACATTGGAGGGAACAAAGCGAGACTTCCGAGAAATATTTCCTCATCGATAAAAATATGCCAAAGAAGCGCAGTGATACAAAAATTTGTTCAGAGTTTTTGGACTAAAAGGACCGGTTTAATCGAATTACAATTAATTTAGACTTCCAAAAACATAATCCGTACTAATATTGTAAATGCAAAAGTTTGTATGAATGTTTTTTCCTATTTGACGCAAAAACTACTGTAGGATTTTCAACCCATAAATCAGTTCTCATAGGATATAAATAGCCTTGACATGTTTCCACAGAAACAACGCATGCGAAGCCGCGGGCTGATGCTAGTTAAATCATGTTTTTGGAAGTCGAAATTGATAATTAGATTTTTTTAACTATCAACCGAATTTAAATTTCACGCCTATACACTACATTGGTCACTTCTACCATCTCGGAATCATAACTATCACTACATAGTTTAAACCAAAGTCGCTTCTCTCTGTCTGTCTGTCTATCTCTATATATGCTTGGATCTTTGAAACTACGCAACGGATTTGATGCGGTTTCTAAATTGACAGAGTAATTCAAGCTCAAGGTATAATACACCCATGCGAAGACGGAAAGGGCTAGTTCTTTATAAAAACATGGGTTATTAAGGACAACAAATAACAAAAAAAAAGCGTCAGATCTTGATAAAATGTTACTGATACGACACAAGAAAAAAACATCTTATTTGAAAGTCGGTGTAACTTTCAAATTTCAAAATATATTTTTACAAAATCCATCGTGTACGCCTGCCCTTAAATATTATGTAGGCTTCAATCGCTTTCCTTTGATGGGTGAGTTGGGCGTTGGGCACATAACGCTGTTGATAGGGATTCCATATTTATACGAAATTTTCCCTCACATGTTGTTCAAAGTGATTTTTTTATCGACTTCATTTTTCCAGTTATCGATTTTCGCTTCTGTTTTGATATATTTTTGACGTAGGGCAGGGCCTCTGTAGGGCAGTGGGTTTAAGTAAGGCTGTGACGCAGGAGGTTATGGGTTCGATTCCCACTCTGCGACTATAATCCTACTAATATTATAAAAACGAAAGTTTGGAAGCATGGATGGATGTTTGTTACTCTTTCACGCAAAAACCACTAAACGGATATGGATGAAATTTGGCACAGATATAGATTATAGTCTGGAATAACACATAGGCTATATTTTATCCCGGAATTCCCACGGGAACGGGAATGACGTGAGTGAAACCGCGAGACGCTGCTAGTAACAAATAATGCCGAACAATCCACACATTCTCATCTAGCCCCAAGCTAAGTAAAGCTTGTGTTATGGGTACTAGATGACTGATAAACTTAATACAATACATTACATATTATATTAGAGGTATACATTGTCATAGAAAACACCCAGAAACCCAGAACAAACATTTGTCCCTAGGCGCAAATCGAACCCGCAATGTAATGTTTGTATCATCATCATCATCATCATCAGCCTATATTAGTCCACTGCTGGACATAGGCCTCCCCTAATGAGCGCTTTAGCGCATAGCATAGTATTGAGCTTGCCGCATCCAGCATCTGCCAGCAGTCTTTCACAGATCGTCATCCCACCTGGCAGGAGGGCGTCCTACACTACGTTTGCCGAGTCGCGGTCTCCACTCAAGAACACGTATACCCCAACGGTTGTCGGTTCTTCGCGCGATATGGCCGGCCCACTGCCACTTCAACTTGCTAACTCTTTGAGCTATGTCGATAACTTTGGTTCTCTGTCAGATGTATTCATTACGAATGTTTGTATGTGTGTAGGTATTTGCCCGATAAACTTTTAAGCTCCACTTTAAAATGTCGCCATTTCCTAAATGGAGACTTAAATGTTATCGTAATGAAGTACAAAACGATCGTTATCATCGAGTAGCGGAAGTTGTCGCAACTTTAGTCGTTTTCGAACCGTTTTATTGACTGCAATTTCGGAAAGTGCACTAACCTAAGTAGGTTGTGCACTAGAAATATATTTCTGAGAGAGATATATACGATAAAAATGTCCTAGTTTTATATTACGACACAGGTGGCCTTCATTTGTAGGATGTAAATATTTCCCAAGTGGGATTGTATGTTTAGTGCAACAGAAAATAAGTCGTAAACATTGTCATTTAGATTGAGAATAATATACATATACTTATCTGAGTGTTTTGTGGTATGCAAACATAAATCTTCCAAGTTATGAAGTGAATGGAATGGAAAGTTCGAGAATTTACGGGTTACGAGTTACGGGCACCACAAGGCAACAGAGCCTCTTTAATACCGTCCTTCACAGTGGGAGAACTCCTAAGGCGTGGAGCGGGGGTTTGGTGGTGCTCTTTTTTAAGAAGGGCGATAAAACCCTCCTTAAAAACTATAGACCCATCACACTCCTGAGCCACGTCTATAAGCTGTTCTCGCGAGTGGTCACGAATCGTCTCGCCAGGAGACTCGACGAGTTTCAGCCACCGGAACAGGCCGGGTTCCGCGGAGGATATGGCACCATAGACCACATACACACAGTGCGGCAGATTATACAGAAGTCCGAAGAGTATAATCAGCCCCTGTGTCTCGCTTTTGTGGACTATGAGAAAGCCTTTGACTCTGTCGAAACCTGGGCTGTTCTGGAATCCTTACAGCGATGCCAAGTAGACTATCGTTATATCGAGGTGCTGAGATGTCTCTACGATGCCGCTACTATGAGTGTCCAAGTACAGGACCAGCAGTCTAAACCCATCCAATTGCGCAGAGGAGTGAGACAGGGGGATGTCATATCCCCGAAACTGTTCACGAGCGCATTGGAAGATATGTTTAAGACTCTGGACTGGAAAGGTAAGGGCATAAACATAAACGGCAATTACATCTCACACCTACGATTCGCTGATGACATAGTTTTAATGGCGGAGTCGCTAGAGGAGCTGACCCACATGCTGGACGGCCTAGCTTCAGCCTCGCGACGCATCGGTCTTGGCATGAATTTGGAAAAAACCAAAGTCATGACCAATTGCCAAATTGATCCGGGACCGGTAGTCGTAGAAGGCCACCTTCTCGAAATTGTTTCCGAGTACACTTACCTTGGGCAGATTATGCAGTTAGGTAAAAACAATTTCGAGAAGGAGGCCAAGAGAAGGATCCAGCTGGGCTGGGCAGCGTTTGGAAAACTACGTCGAGTCTTCTCGTCATCCATACCACAATGTTTGAAAACGAAAGTTTTCAATCAGTGCGTCCTACCCGTAATGACCTACGGAGCTGAGACGTGGACACTCACGGTAGGGCTGGTCCACCAGTTCAAAGTCGCTCAGCGAGCTATGGAAAGAGCTATGCTCGGAGTTTCTCTGAAGGATAGGATTCGTAATGAATACATCCGACAGAGAACCAAAGTTATCGACATAGCTCAAAGAATTAGCAAGCTGAAGTGGCAGTGGGCCGGCCATATTTCGCGAAGAACCGACCACCGTTGGGGTAAACGTGTTCTTGAGTGGAGACCGCGACTTGGCAAACGTAGTGTGGGACGCCCTCCGGCTAGGTGGGATGACGATCTGCGAAAGACTGCTGGCAGATGCTGGATGCGTCAAGCTGAAGACAGGGCGCTATGGCGCTCATTAGGGGAGGCCTATGTCCAGCAGTGGACTAATGTAGGCTGATGATGATGATGATGATGATGATGAGTTACGGGCATAAGAATAAATAATAACTAGAAGCGACTCTTCTTTGATCTAGTCCCAAACGCCGACATTTATATACCTACTTCCCCCTTCACCTTGTTACGCCCCTCTGTCGTCCAGGCGTTTTGCCAGGGTTGCTACTGCACTATACCGCCGCGCCCCGCCGCCGTCGCGTCGCAAGGCGAAGCGAGTGAGAAAAGGTCAACGACCAATGTTCACGTTAGTTTGATTAGGTACCTACCTAATTAATTAGATAAGAACCTACAAAAACAATAATATTTAGAAAATATTACTTTCATAGGGTATGTGTTATCATTATCTTTTAGCAATCTAAAAAACTTAAATTGGTCTTAGTTTTTGAGTTATTGTTACAACCGATCACACTACAATAACTTGATCGTGACGCCATATTATAGAGGTAGGTACCTACACAAATAAAAATCCGCGTGCGGCGTCGCCGGCTGTGACAGCCCTACTGAACGGGCCCGCCCACTGCACGTTTAACGTGCAGCATCGCGTAGGCTAATATCATGACCTTGAGTGCGTTCGGAGCGAAGTTTCCCTTCTACTCTGTTTTTGTCTATTCTTATGTTACGGGTTCAATTCTTGCCTTGGGACAAATGTTTGTACGACCTGCAAATATTTATTGCGGGTTCTGGGCTTGGGGCTGCATGATGATATGTGGATTATCCAGCATTATAAATTTATTTATATATGTATATTAATATAAACTACAGCCCATATTATAAAATATATACATATACCAATATTCAATTGTAATTAATTGTTAAATTTTTATTTTATAAAATTACTAGCGACCCGCCTCGGCTTTGCACGGTTTTATTATACGTATAAAACATCCTCTTATCTATTAAAAAAAACCCATCAAAATCCATTGCGTAGTTTTAAAGATTTAAGCATACATAGGGACTTAGGGACAGAGAAAGCGACTTTGTTTTATACTATGTAGTGAAGCTATTTACTATCACGTCTAAGTGTTTATTTTATAAGCCTAAAGAAATAAAGATAATGATTTACTGATTTACGTAGAATCAACAACGTGTAACACACATAATATGGGACTTGTATTAAATAAGCAATAAGTTAGAAGACACGTTACCCATTGTTATTACTGCTAAGATGGCCCGACGGCATCGGATTGGTCGTTGGCATAGGCCTCGTGCCTTTTGGAGGGTTGCTGAAGCTTGTTTGTTGCTCGTTCTAGAACAAGATAACAAAATTATTATTTAATGGATCAGGGGCCGAATTCTACTAAATAAATCGCTTCACCATTACGGTAGTATCGTTTCAAAATGACATTGTTAAACTCCTTTTGGTATTCTACTAGTTACACAGTTCTACTAGCACAAATTTGTGCACTGTGATGATTACGTTTATGGCTATCAAATGTCACATTCTGATAATGAAAGTCTCTTCAAGCGCATAAAATAGTAGAATACCAAATGCAAAAACGTCATTTCAAGTACGTCAAGTGGAATTCGGCCTCAGCTCTCTAGTTACGCGTCGCATCGACCAGACGGTACGATATTTTTTCAAAATCCCATCAAGACTCGGTACCCTCGGATCTAGGGTTTCGAACCCTAAAAGGATCCAAGGGAAGCAGTTGCGTTGGTTCTGTCGAGACCTGAGCCCGAATACCATTAAATACATCGCTTTACCATTTAAATAGTATCGTGTCAAAATGTCAGTGTTAAATTTTTTTTGGTATTCTACTAACACAAACTTTTTGAGGTTCATTCATAGCTGTGACGATTACCTTTATAACTACCAATTTGACATTCTAATTATGAAAGTCTCTTCAAGCGCAAAAAATAGCAGAATACCAAATGCACTAACGTTAATCATCTTGATTGAATGACACTATTGAGACCTTTGTTTTGATATTAGTGGAATTTGGCCACTGCATATTTGCAAGAAGGTTGAAACTACTGAGGTCTTACCCTGGGTGGGCGGTGTTCTAAAGGCGAGTGTAGGTACTGTAGGTACTAAATTAATGCCTAGCTTATGTACCTATTATTATTAGCTCTAATTTTAGTTTTATTTATAATGTGTACTTTGTGTTTTTCTTTTTCTTTATTGTGTTGGATACTTGTCTTCTTTTCTACTGTAGGTACCTACTTATTCTAATATCTTTGTTTTTGTTCTCTTTTGTAATTTTGTTGTGCTGTCTGTGTGTGATAACAATAAATATATTCTATTCTATTCTTAACTCACAGGATTCCGCCTAGGGTTCTTCCTGATCCCGCGACGCGCCCGCGCCTTCGCCGCGTAGTATATCCGGATGTATACAAACACCATGATGCAGGAGGGGATGTAGAAGCTGCCCAGCGCTGAGTATATCACGTAGCCGATGTCGTCAGACACCTGGAAATAAAGATTAAGGTTAGCGCTAGCCTTTGTGTAGTTTTAGATTGCCTGGAAGATTACGCTTTAAAGGATAAGGCAGTCATGGGTAGTTTTCGGGGTAAGGAATATAGTATTCTATTTAGTCCTTGAGTTAGATTTCTTATTATTATCTTAGTCCAAGAGAATGGTAAAATAATAGGCTAGTTCCCTAAAAAAGTCCAATTAGTTTGTCAGTTAGATTTTCGAAAAATATTGGACACGTATTTTTTCTTTTGTAAATCAAACAGAAAATGACCAAGATAAAGCGCATTCATCTTGAAAAGTTGGGGCTCGTGACGTCACGTCAAGGTATGAAATGTCGCTGTTTTCTCGTGGTCCCAGGATTTTGTCCCATTAATGGTACCACAAGGGAGAACTGTTTCTCGTGGTCCCATTCCTATGCTCAGTAACATATTTATCCTCCTGTATATAGGTATTCTTCTTGCATAAATAAACTTATTGGAATGTGTAATGAACTGTTAGTTGATGAATAAATGACACTTGACTGACACGAAATACATCAAAATACGTAGGTGAAAGTTTTGGGTGAAAGACACCGCACCAATAACGTAGTGGAATGTTGCAAAGATTATATTATAGTAACGAACGTAAGGTACCTACTTGGTCTTAGGAATGTTGGCATTCACTTTTAAGAAGAAGAAGAAACGCCATCCGAAATCTTTATTAAAACTATTAAACATTCTGGTTGAGAGAGAACAAGAATTCTCTAAAAATTCTCTTAGGTATAGTAGGTACTTAATTATCAAGTGATTTACGGATCTAAAAACAAGTAAACCCATGCAATTCTTTGACAGATCAATTCTGAATTCTTAATACATCTATATTTATTCCTAAAATTTAAAGCTATCTACCAGGAAATCAGTAATGTTAGAGATCTTAAATGCTTTGGAAAAAAGGACTTCTGCCATTTTCATGATGTCCTGGTACCTACCTATTTTACGTTCAACTTAACAAAATTATAAATTAACAACAAATTAGCTATTTTTTCAGAGTCAGTCAAATATACTGAAAAAGAAAATACATTCTTCTGCTTGCTTGCGATATTTTTAGAAAAGTTGCGTTATTAATATTGAAATAGTACAGCCAGGTGTACTATGCAGGTGGACCACGGGCAGGGACTGAAAATATTATGCTTACCGAAATAATATGAAGTTGCTACTTTTATTATCATTGTTTCTTTTGGTAACCACATACTTTTATACACAGGATGTAATTACACAATAATGGGACTACGAGAAACAGTTCTCCCTTGTGGTCCCATTAATGGGACAAAATACTGGGACCACGAGAAAACAGCGTGAAATGTCACAGGACATATTTGATTGACAAAAGAGAAATACTTGTACAACATTTTTCGAAAATCACTTTCCTGTTCCAGATTCCTCCAGCTTCCTGGGTAAAAAAAATATAATTCTATTTAGTCCATGAGTAAAATGTTAAAGAAATATTGGGCACAGATTTTTCTATTGTCTTGTTCTAGTTCTTCTTGGTTATGGCTCTGCGTCAGCATTGACGCAATTTTGCCAGTGTCGAGTTTTTTTTTGGGGTTGACTTTTTATTATTTACAAAAAAGGATTTTGTCTCAATTAAATTCATTAAAAAAATATCATAGTTCATGACGCCATGCTATAAATGTCACATGGCGTGACGTAGGAGGATATCTTCATTACTTTTGGTATGATTGATAAAAAAAAAATAGGTTTCCAATATTTTTTAAAAATCTTACTGACGGACTATTTTGTTTTTTTTATGCAACTTGCCTATTATTGCTCTTCGTTTGTTCATTATAATTTTGAAACTCGGAATGGTATCTACCTAGTACGGTTAAATAAGGTAATTTTAATGAATGAAGTACCAATCAATCAATCTCTCTGACAAAGCCTACAATACCTACATAACCTAAATCAAGCCATCTATATTAATTAGGTAGGTTGTACCAAAACCTGTCTAATGTAACATTTTGAGCTCTTTTCAAAGAATTTAATCTTTCCTCCCTTTGTTAGAGTACAATGGCGGATCACAATGGGATCACAATGGGATCCTATAGGCGATGCCTTGACCGATTGTTAACGGTGAATATTGAAATTGGTTACTAGAATATAAATTTACTAGCTTCCCGCTCGCGACTTCACTCGCGTATACCGCGATTAAAAAACATAGACATTTTTTTGAAACAATGAATGAATTTATTTAGGTATAAAGCTACTAAAATACTTCAATAACATCACACCCCATTGTACTCTTTTTTGGTTTTTGGCAAATTCCGGAAGCTTTGGTTTTAACTTATTTGATATCAGTCTCAAACAAACCTGAAAATTTCAGGTCTCAAGCATCCTGTTATTACGGAAAGTAGTCATACTAGAATATTACTATACTGAAATAATTCATATCGGTATGTATACTGACCATAGATTTAGAATTTTGAACCCGCATAATAACGGCTTCTGTGTCACAGCGGTCAAAGACCTTCCTGTAACGTAGAGGTTAGGGGTTCGATACCACAGGACAATTGTTTGTGTGAACTGCAAATATTTTCTCGGGCACCTTGCGTTTGATAAGTCGCATTCAGAAAATGCTGAGGATAGGTGTTATCGGTTAACAAACAATTTCAATTGGACAAAAAGTAATTCTTTGTTTTATGAAAAGATTGTGACTATCACTACGTAGTATAAAAAAAAAGTCGCTTTCTCTGTCCCTATATCCCTATATGCTTAAATCTTTAAAACTACGCAACGGAATTTGACGCGGTTTTTTTAAAAGATACCTACCTAGAGTGATTCAAGAAGAAGGTTTAAACGTATAATAAAACCGTGCGAAGCCGGGGCAGGTCGCTAGTTGATAAATACTTAAAAATATATACGACTAAGTGACTATTTATTAACTTAACTTTTATTTTATTCGCTCCAAACAAAGGAAAAGCAGACAAAATGGCCGAAATGGCGACAAAAATGACCACGTTACTGAAACTTACTGCCACTAACCCCATTCAGGGAACATTATGTTCTGGTTAATTAAAAATGGTAGCGATAAGACCGCCTTTTTATACGATTATCTACTGAATAGCGGAAGATTTCATCAGCAGAAGCTTTTGTTTGGGTCTCTTTGTGTATGTGTTTGAAAGGTTAAGGAAAATGAGAGGAAACCCGAAAACGTTTACCATGCACACAGTTTTTGCACATTCATTTCCTGAATAACGTCATAGATAATCAAAAAATTGGTTAGTCTATGGTAAAGTCGCGCCTAAATACTTGAAATAAGAATAAACTCACTTGGACTACAACTAGATTAAGCAAGGTTAATTTATCCTTCAAATGTCTTTTGAATTTATACGCTTCTACAACGAAACTCTAAGTGGGTTACATAAATTATCGGTAAATAAATTCAAATAAATTTAATTATGAAAAGTATTCTTTGTAAAAGGCTTACTATAAAATATCAGATTATCTAGACGATAAAATTGCTTGGTACGAGTTTTGATTCAACTATAAAACTAACAACCTAACAAGGTAAAGGTTTCTTGTTCGCTTCTTTACCTGAAGTGAACAAAAATCAAAGTGAGCACTACTAGATGACATGATTAATATAATACAAATGGAATATTGAGTTCAATAAAAGTATGTACATACATTACATAAATAGTTTTATATACATATATTGAAGAGATACAGAACCCCAAAACCAATATTTGCAGATCGTACGTACAAACATTTGTTCTAAGGCTGGAATCGAACCCACAACTCCTGCGTCGCTGGCAGACCTTCGCCCTCCACGCATAATTGGTCGTCATTGTAGAACAGAGGTCCCTTCTCTCTTTCATCGTAATTTAGGTAACACTCAATTTCTATGGTCAATTAACTCTAAAATTTCGTGACTAAAATATATTTGTTAAGGCGCAAACCGGACTTTTAAGCTTTTTTAATGCATCTGTAGTAGTCTTGTTTTGTCTATTTCAGGAAGATATTCGAAAACAGAGTTTGGTGGCCACCAAAGGTAATATCGTATTTCTTCCTAAACTAGACAAAACAAGACTACTACAGATGCATTAAAAAAAGCTTATGATAGGTGTAACAAACTGTACGTGTGAATTTTGGAAATTCAATTGTTTAACGGAATTATATTATAAAATACGAGGCGGCGGCGGCGCCACTTGAGGTCGTGTTTGAGCCTTAAGTTGAATATTCCACTATCAATCTCAAATATTTAGCTCGAGGCTGTGGATGTCTAGCCGTGAAATTAAAATGATAACCGAAGGGCGAGCATTGTGCCAACAGTGGATCAAATCAATTTGTTTATATTCAATTATGGGCACGTCACGTAGGATCGTTTTTAGGGTTGAAAACACATGAGTGACAAGCAATGAAATAAAATCATTTTCATTACTCATACTCGGAAAGTACTTAGGTCTGAACGTGCCTGAAGAGCGCGTTGAAAGTGATGCTTTTCAGCCCTAGGGAGCATTGTTTTCAACTGACAGCTATAACGTTACTATTGAACCATGATAGTGGCAGAATAAATGCTGAAGCAAAAGTAAATATTCGCTTTGGCCAAAATTCACTGAATTCAAAAAATACGAAAGACAAGGCAGTATGGCTTTCTGGCTTTCGCCTGTTCTAGATGGACTAATAAATAAAAAAAATAGCGGCAATTTGATTAATTTGTTTTCTCATGTTTTTTATTTATATTTCCTTGTATTCGTAATGAAAAGCACAGTGTTTTCCTCAGGTGAAAGTAACTTATCTAGTCCCTCGAACTATTGGCGCCCTCGGTACACTCGGGCGCCAAACCCCGTCTCGCGACTAAATAAGTTACTTTCAACCCTTGTGTAACAATGTACTATTACGTACTTGATCATGTAACATAATAAAAATACCTACCAATGTAATGTATTTTTATTAAAAACAAAAAAATAATTACAATTAAGGAATAGAAATAAATTAAAACTAGTACTTATACAATTGAAACAATTAATCTAACCGCAGACGGTTGCAAACCGTCTGGAGATAGCTCAAATAATCGATATTTTTATGGGTGACTTCTACTAATAATAAAAAAAGAATATTAATGTAGTAAAATGTATTAAGTATCATTAATATTTAAGTATCTGGGAAAGATTGCTCCATCTTAGGCCACATCTTCACTTACTGAGATATAGGCCAAACGCTTGACCATTTCCAATAAAAAAATTAATAAAGTTATCTAGTGCATATAAACCATGCTTTGTACCATGCGGATTCTCTTCTACTATGCCACAATCGTCGTCATTTTAAGAACGTAACGGCATTCGCAAGTATGACCCATACCTAATATAATAGTGAAAAAGGTTCTGTTTATTAAATAAAAGATAACCCGCATGTAATCTTATGATCCAAAGATCGTGGACAATACTCCATTGTGATTTGATTCATGTGAATTGCGAATAGAGTGCTTTATCGTAAATCGCGGATATATCGTCGAAGATTTTGATTTATGTATAGGGAAAATGTCGTATTGGAAATTATTATATCATCATCATCAAGGTAGGAAGAAAATTCACTGGGTATAGGGTTACTGTTGTTGACGTGGTAGTATGTGCCTATCTATTTATTTATTTTATTTTTATAAACGTCAGAGGAAAATTATAGTTGAAATAAGATAAGATAAGATATTCTTTATTTGTAGCATTATATACAATATACAAAATATTAAAATTTATAAAATAACCAACACCATATATACTAATTACCCACTTATATACTACTTAAAAGCTACAAAAAGGCGTCCGACTCAGCATGTGTTGTGATAGCTATAGATTATTGCTACCATAACGCTGATCTTCCGTCGGAACCAATGCGACACCTCACGTACGGAACACAACAAAAAAGTACAAAAAAGAGTAAAGTCCAGTTGAGTTAAGACTAAAAAATAAAGATAGTAAGACTTTATTTTGAAAAATCAAGAAAATTTCAGAATTTCATGGTGAATTTGATATAAATTGGTAATATGGTATTGGTAAGGTTATAATTTGAAGTAACTAACGGATTTTTATATTTATTCTTCTCTTTGATTCAAAATTAATTTAGTTTAATGTTACTTTTGTTTGTTTCACTATATACTTATTATTATTATAACTATAATTATACTAAAAGTGTTATTTGTAATTTACGTTCTTTATAATAAGAAAACAATTAAATACATGTCACAAAATACCTTAAAAATTCCATTCGTCCAAAGCAAATTAGAATAAATGATTAATCTTTTCATTTATTTTACTAAGGAAATAAAATACTTGCAAAGCTGTAAGCAGGCACTGTAGACTAATTTCTTATGTTAATAAGCTATGAGTACCTATAATTTCTAATAGAAATTAACCGTAAAACTAGTAAGATATTTTCCGATGTTCTATAAGGGAAAGGAAGATGGCGTACCTACTCGGAATACCTAATTAACTGCACGATATTTTTCTCTAAATTGCAAATTGCTGAAATGACGGTTTCATTAAAATTTTATAGTGATGGGAAAGCTTTCATGCGAATATTTACGGATTTTCTTTAAGAAAAAACTGTAAGACTTTGTATTTTCGTATAACTATTAAAAGACGTTGATTTGAAACTAAAATAACTAATACTTTGTACTATCTTTGATTCTTCCTTCTTCCGTTTTTCCTACACTTAGATTAAGCTCTAATATTTTATATTGCTTAAAAAAACTATGCACATAATATTTTACATTCGGTACATACGTTTTCTTTAAATTTTTATGTTAATTTCAGGGCTTTTCTTTTTAAGTATCTATAGTTTTCATTTTAATAGTTTCGTATTTTGACGTATTCATTATGACCCAACACAAAATAGGTTCATAGTTGACCAGCTTACAGTCATAATTATTCAACGGGACAAAAGTGTACACGATCTATTGATTTGATTTGATCCGGGTGTTCTGTGTATAATCTACGCAGGATATAAAAATAAAAGCTAAGGTTTTACTTAGCTTGGGGCTACAAGATACATATGGAGTTATAATATTAGTATGGATCCGGATATATTTCCGTAATTCCATCCGTAATTCGCACATTCCGTCAAGCCCTATTTTCATTATTCGCCTGGGAGACAAAAAGTCGTTTTGCAAACGGAAGAGCTCCTATTACTGACTTAGAATAGGATGTTCCTTCAACGACGCAATTTCAACTTAATGTCTGGTAATGCAAGGTCGATATTCTTCTGGGGGGACTCTGTGATTACATTTTAGAAGTTTCCGACAATGATTCCGTTTCGGAGGTAGCATTGCTGTGCTTTCTTTACATCGGGATAGTGACAGTCGTTACTTGCCGCGATATGTGCTGTGCAGTTGCACTATTCATTTATTGTTCTACCAGCATATACCCGCGGTTTCTATGGAAACATCTCTAGACTATTTCTATTTCATTGGAATTGGTTTAGGTGATGCAAAATAGCCTATGTTATTCCAGGGCTAGAACTACGTCTATTCCAAATTTCCCGGTCCGTTCAGCAGATTTTGCGTGAACGAGTAGCAAAAATTCAAATATACATATCCACATATTCATACAAACTTTTGCATTTTATACATTAGTAAAGAAAATAACTCATTTTATTATTAATGTACCCAGAAGAGGTTTTATTGTTCTGGTTTCAGCGCATCCGAAACTCACGGATGGACTCACTATTGGTCGTTAAAAGTTGCAATACCTATTCCCCTACTTAAATTTATTATATGTGAAAAACTTATTTTCTGCTCAAATTTAAATTAATTCTTTGGATGCACTGATTGTACTGCACTTTAATTAATTAACCTACCAAAAGCATGACGGTTCTAGTTCCAAAACTTGCCAGTTCTAAACGAAGCACAGTTCATTACTCAACTGTCTGGACAGTGAGTGAAATCATTAGTCTTTATTACGGGTTTTTACTGCAGGGTTGATTGGTTTGTGGACTCAGAGATAGCTAAAGAAAGCGTCAGTGTTTTTACTTTGTCAAAAAATTAGAATTCCAACCACCACCCCCAAGATTTGAACATTTTTATTTAAGTTTTCAACTAAAAAGGTATCAAAAGGAGTATATTAACAATAAGTCTTGTCAATATGTCCGTCACACACAGCTATCTCTAACTTTGTTACGCAAGTCCAATTTTTCTTAAATACAATAGAGGTGTATTACCAAACAAAAAGTGCATAGCAAAAATAGCTTTGTCGAGAACTTCAGCTTCGAGCTTCAGCGTGATTCTAAGAAAATTAGCTTCTGCTCGTGGCTTCACAAGCAAACGCACTTCTGTCAAAAAGGGAGGCCGATTATGTTGCACATCAAATTTTATAGTGGAAAAATTCATTGGTTCTTGAGGTTGCAAAAATATTCACATCTTCACAAACTTGATCTTTATGATGTTAGTAGAAATTAAGGTTCTAGTCCTAACCCCAGTACTTGACAGTTATAAACGAGGCATCAGTATTGTAACGTAAGTGAATTGTAGGGTGCACAATGGATGGTTATGATGTCGTTACGACAGGAATCCGGCTCGAAGGACCGTAAAGGTTTAGTTGTTACGGTACGGACTGCTTGAAGAACCATAAAGGTTTTGTTACAGTACGGATTATTGTCTGTGGCTAATGTGAGATGTGTTTATATTGCCTAGTTTAAGGAATTATTAAGCGTGATGGTATTTTTAGGGTTTTATGGAGTTACTGCGACCTGCAACATTGGGGTTTGTATCCAGCATGGCCTATTGGGATACCTAAGTACCTTTTTGTGTGATGTCAAAAATATTTCTTAACTTAGATTATCGCTATAATAAATACTTAAGGTTATGTTTCGATGAACAATAAAAATACACGACACGCCATTTATTTACAAAAATTATTACCTTTAATAAAAAACTTTTTTAAATACTTTTTAAGCTTTGTTCTACTCTTCTACGCTTGGACAAATGTTCATAAATTATGTTTGCTACAAAATAAAAAAGTACTAAGTAATGTAAAAAACCTTAAATTTTTTTGGTAAAACATTTTATTATTTTAAGGATTCATTTTTACAATTTGTAAGGATCTATCTTATAAGTCTATCATCATCATATCATCATCATCAGCCTATATTACTCCGCTGCTGGACATAGCCCTCCACTAATGTGCGCCATAAGTATAATATATAGGTATAAATAAATTTTAAAACATTTAGTAAGCAAGTGTCAAGCATATCTTTTGTATTCTATAAAAGATCATGGCCATGACTTTGGCCATGACTCTCATGGATTTTTTCCATCTCGCGGATCGCTGGAGACTGGGCATTGAATGCGTTAAACCGCCTTCAAATGAAATAAGCAAGGAGCCATAATATTTGCATTCTATTAGGCATTCAAAGTACTGAAAAGCCGAGCACAAAACATGCCCAAACATTTTTAATTCAAAACTTAATGAAAAGACTCCATCGCAATTTTGGCTGGTGAATGCAAAAGTAGACTTAAAAAGTTAGGAGCTGTTGCACTTTTCAAACAAACGTAGTTCTCGTTTGACGCGTTTAAAACAGAAAGCTGTTAACCATAAAGGGAAGGTAACTGGCAAGATTGCACTTGAACCAAAAAAAAAATTGGTAAGGTTTTTTACATTACTACAAGACTTACTTATTTTTAAGCAAACATATAAGGATTTTTCCAGGTGTAGAAGAGTAGAAAAAAGCCTCAAAAATATTTATGAAATTCATTATTAAAAATAGTAATTTATGTAAATAGTGTAACTAATATATTTTCATTGTTCATCGAAACGTTTAACTTTTTTATTACAGCGATAATCTGATTTAAATATTTTGGTCGTCACACAAAAATGTATCAACAGGCCATGGTAGATTTAACCCCCAATGTCGCAGTAAATCCATAAAACCCTAAAAAAATACCATCACGCTAAATAATTCCCTAAAATTAGGCAACATAAACACATCTCACATTAGCCTCAGTCAATAATCCGTACTGTAACTGTATACTGTACTGTACTATACTGTATTACATTACACGTTATTCAGGGACCCTAACCCTAACTAAGAGTGGTGTTATAAGAATTAGGATCCCTAAGGGACGGACCCGGCAAGCCTTGCTCCCTAATCGCCCTAACTACCGGGCCTTAATAACGTGTAGTGTAATACCGCTTTTAACTTAAGGCAAAGGCAAATATACAGCCGAAAATAGAGCCTTCTCTTTTTTGAAGTCGGTTAAAAAAGCAGTTCTATTTTGGTATGTTTGTCGTTTTATGTATGATTATCACGTCTATTGTCGACCGATTCGGATTGTTCTTCTATATAATAATAATGAAATGTTTCTATAAATATTTGAATACCGAGAGATATATTTATTGAATTTGAGGTCAGATTTTAGTCAATAAAAGTCTGTTAAAACCGTCCAAAATTAAAACCAACTTTGTATGAAAACAGCAGCGCATAGCTCTAAAACTCAAAGTTTAGTTGTGGAGTTATTTGAGCGCCCCAAATACGGGATTGTGACGACACCGCTCCAAAGATGTCGAAATGGTGAGGATTAGACGTAATACGTGCACGCTACTCCCGAGGTTTCTCTCCTTGACTTAGATATATTTATCACTCAGAAAGATCTTTATTACACAACGAAAATTACAATCAAGGAATAGAAAAAAATATAAAATTGTGTGGGACGCTACATGCGTCGACACACTTGCACCTTCTCATCTTTCAAGGACATCCACTAGGGCTGGTGCGGCGGCAGATCTGGCCGAGGATCAAAAGAGGCGCAAATATGCAGGTCTCGACAGAACGTACGCATTTGCTCCCCTTGGAGTCGAGACCCTAGGTCCGTGGGGTACCGAGGCTTTCCGGGTTTTTAAAAAAATATCTGAGCGTCTGGTCGATGCGACGCGTGATCCGAGAGCTGGTGAGTATCTGGCTCAGCGCATCAGCATTGCCATACAGCGTGGTAATGCGGCCAGTGTCTTGGGGACGCTTCCGACTGGTATTGACATGGATCAATTGAGCCTTTAGACTGTTTGCAACCTCAGAAAGATTCATTCAAATCGTCACTAACCTATCTCAGTCCATGGGGATATCATAATATGGGACCTTATGAGTGCCGTAGCGTTCTATCTTCAACTTGCCGCGTACAATCCAACATCTGCCATTTGTACGTAGATCATCGCACATGGCCAAAAGGCGTCTTATATTACGTTTGCCGAGTTGCGGTCTCCACTCGAGCACGTTACCCTAGCAGTTGTCACTTCAGTTTGCCAATTCTTTGAGCAATGTTGATAACATTGATTCTCAGTCGGATGTATTCATTACGAATCCTGTCCTACAGAGAAACTCCGAGCATAGCTCTTTCCATAGCTCGCTGAGCGATATTAAAGAGGTGGACCATCCCTACCGTGCGTCCACTTAAGTATACCTCTAGTTTGTTTGCAACAATCTGCAGTTAAATTAACTACAGATTTCAGCTGTTGATATTAGTTCCATCCTGAACTTAAAGGTAATTTCAGACCAGTTTTGAAGTCTAGATGTACAAAAATACAAACTTTTACCAACAATAAATTAGTATGATTTCCAAAAAGCCATTAGGTACAGTTGGAAAGGTCAATATTTAAAATTACATATTGCAGCAAATTAAAACTGCGCGGCCACGAACAATAAACAGAAAACCTATTTTTCTACAGCTTTTAATTTAGAGTTTGTACACATACTGGATGCGGACAACGCGAAATAGGTCACTGTGCAGATATTTAGGTAGGTCTTTGTCCAGCAGTGGACGTCGCTTGGCTGCTATGACGATGATAATCTTTTCAATTTAAAAAAGATTTTATCGACATGACTAGCGACCCGCCCCGGCTTCGCACGGTTTTATAATACGTATAAACCTTCCTCTTGAATCACTCTATCTATTAAAAAAACCGCATTAAAATCCGTTGCGTAGTTTTAAAGATTTAAGCATACATAGGAACAGAGAAAGCGACTTTGTTTTATTTATGTATGTATAGTGACGATGAAGTGTTTTGTAGGTATTGGTTTATATGCACTAACATTTTTTTTCTTTAATAACCGCGTGAGTGAACAACCGATCAATCGGAGTCTAGGGGCCTACTCAAGAAAAAACTGAAATTTCTGACTAGCTTGCGTTTAAAACCTATATTGTCACCTAAGATAGCATTGTAAATAAATAAATAATTTTCAACAGTACACTGTATCATCTAGCCCCAAGCTAAGCAGAGCTTGTGTTATGGGTAGGTACTAGATGACTGATATACGTTTTTTTAAATTTATTTACCAGCTTATTACACGGAAAAATCATAATAATAATAACAGAAAGTAAACCACAGAGGTTTGTAAAGGATATTAGCGTGTTATTTGCGAGTCAACCTAGTAACTATCGACAGGTTTGACAATGTTGATAATTTTATTATTTACATAAAACATAAAAGCATTAGGTACATAAAACTTGCATTATAAAACTGAAAAAAATGAAAAATGAAAAAATATTTATTCTTAAAAACACAATTCATGGACAGTATAACTGCGGTCTCCGCACTAGGCAAAGCCTGTATCGCGGATACCAGTTATTTGAATTAACTAGTATGAAGTTTCGGACTACTCTAAACTAATGAGGAAATTAGATTTTTGTTAATATATTGACTCAAACCCGCTCCAGTTTCAGCTGATAAACAAAAGGCAGCCTTAGAACCAAATGGCACAGCCTTCTTACCCTTCCAAAAGAAACATTGACATGATGGAAAACTTTAAACCAACTTCTGGCGTTCCAAGCTTAATTGAATTTAGATTACGGACCCCTAAAAGTTGGCAGAACATTTTAAACAAGTAAAATTTTAGATTTTCCGCTTCTAAGTGATATTTGAAGTTGATTTGAGAATAACTGTTTTGATAAAGAGCCTACCTCTACGAGCGAAAGACTCGCGGCGTGTCAATTATAAAAATGATCACTAAGGTGATGTCACTTTACGCTCATAGAGTTCTTTAACAATTGGATTTTCGAAAGCTTATTAACTAATCAATCAGCTTCTGTTAAATAGTTATTTCTCCTGAAGAATTTATTTTGATAGAGATAGATTAGTCAAAAAAAAAAAACTATTTTTATTTTATTTTTCCTCTGTAACTTTTAAACATATAATTTTTTTTAACCCGATTTTTATCGATAAATATGTGTCGTGTATCCGCACATTTCGTTTGATCAAGGTTCGACAAATCACATTGTATAAATTTCCGTTTTAAAATATTTTCATGAGTATTATTGAAAAAAGCAAAATAAATTTTCATCTAAATGGAAAACAGATTAGCTTGTAGCTACACAACTTTTCCATGATTACATTAATACACCTATGCAAAACATTTGTTTATGATGAATTTCATGAGCTAGTTTTACATTATATTACCTCTAGCTTTCCGCTCGCGGCTTCGCTCACGTGTAAAATTACTAAAAATCTCAATATCGTCATCCCCTATTTTACTCTTTTTATGTTTTGTGTAAATGCTCGCAACCAGTGTTTTATTTTATTGTTTTATCAGTAACAAGCGACCCGCCCCGACCTCGCACGGTTTTATTATACGTATATAAACCTTCCTCTTGAATCACTCTATCTATTAAAAAAACCGCATTCAAATCCGTTGCGTAGTTTTTATTTATTATTATTAGTTTTTATTTATTTGATTAAGCATTCAAAGGGATATAGGGACATAGGGACAGAAAAAACGACTTTGTTTTATACTATGTAGTGATAGTGATATACTAAAAAATCAGGTTATAAGCAGCCTACATAATTTATGGACATTTCAATATTCAATAAACCATAAATCTCAAAGCTTAAAAACTTCGTTTTCACTGACAATATTTTCTTTTTTTAGTAGCTAAGATACAAAGTAGGTTGAATCTTATTCTATGAAGATCATTCTATTATTAAACCTTTGCTACTATTGTCAATACAAAGAAAAAGTCGTCGATCATAAAAAGAAAAAGAACTTAACAACTATTAATAACAACTAGTATGTAGGTTATTAATAAATTACGAAATAGTTTCTCAATAAGAAAACGTATTGGGGAATAAAGTCTCACAAAATATAATTACGTCAATATATTAATTACAACATTGAGCAAATACTTGCCTAGAGTAATCAGTTATATTTGGAAACACACGGTATAAAATATAATTTCTAATATTTGATGATACTATAAAAACTTAAAACTGACCTCGAATTTTTCATACATTAATCTTTTATAATATACAATGGAACCGGTATTTTTTTGGAAACAACGCCCAACCCAAATCATTGGAGCTAGGAACCTGAAATTGGGAGGGTTGATACCTTTTACTACACAGACACCCTAAAAGGGATTTTTGGAAATTCTACCCTGAAGACGGTTTTTTGAAACTCCCTTAACCAGTGGCCCGATTTGCTTGAACTTACAGAAAATACTAGAAATATAAAATTACTGAACAAGTGCTTCAGGATGTTTCAAAAATCTTTGGAAAAGGTGTTTAACGAGTTATTAAAGTTTGAGATTCTTAGTTTGTATCCGTATTTAAAAGTTTGTTACTTTTTTATGCTTAAATTGTGCTCTAGGATGATGCACTTCAGTAGATCTTGCGAGCGGAGCCGCGGGTGAAAAGTAGTAAATAAGTAAACTAATAATAAATAGAAATCGGTGGCCTTATCACTAACAGCGATCTCTTCTAGGCATCTTTTAGAAGGGCAGGATCATCGGTTGGTTTACGATATTGACGGTGGAGTTACTGATATAATCAGAATAATCAGAATAATCAATATAGTAAAGCTTATTTCGAATCAGAAAACACAAATATTTCTCTGTATGTTTCTCCAAACACAAGGAGGTATTAGGGGTGTGGAAGGGGGTGTGTCAAGGGGGTTGCAATTGTGGTTCACGTCGTATTTGATATCCGGGACTTATTGTGTTAGGGATATAACTTTCAGGATATAACTTTCAACTTTCTCGTGATAGTTGGTTACGGTGCAATGAGTTAGATTGTCGATTATTTCAGATGCCGATTTTACTCCCTAAAGGTTAAATAAATTTTAGGTATTCATATACCTATCTTTAAAATGAAAAAGGATTTGAATAAATCGTCTTTTTTACAGGTCATAAAATGGAATGACATTATCATTTCCATTTTGTGACTTGTGAAAATTTTCACTAATCTTCTGTCATTATTGGACAGAAAATTAATGAAAATTTACACAACACTTTGTTTTTCTCAAATTTGCTGCATTCTTTGGTATACAATTTCGACGAACACGTTAAATTCATAATGGTTTGATCTGTTTAGTAAGGTAGCAAGCTTTTTTTCCATAAAATTAGGCTATGATACACAAAATTTTTTACTTTGATGAATTGTCTTCCGAAAACTTAGGTATAGTACCATTACAGTAAACCATTATTCTATAATAAGAGTCAAGCAGTATGTGTGAATCAAGAAAAGAAGAAGATATAGGTAAATATTTATGGTTCTCACAATTGGTCTTGGTACGGTAATCGAAACCTTACAAATTAAACTAAAGTTATTTCAGCGGGATATTTTCCTTGATTTGAGTTGACCTATATTTTGGCACAGTTTGATCCAACACAAATAATACCTACCTTTTTCTGACCCTGAAAAGTACGTTGAAGAATTCAATAACCATTATTGAAAGTCCTTACATACAAGGTTTCTCTTCAAAGAAATAATTTTACACCCTATTTTTTTAGGCTACAATATCTAAGGACTCGATAAAAAACGATTTCCCAAAGATACCAGCTTAGGATAACCCATTTGCCCTTTAATGAGTTGATTTTATACTGCGATATAAACTTTATGAACCTTTGTAAAATTCTCGTCATGTCACGAGTCGAGTTATAATTTTCTTAAATAAAATATTCTCAACACGTGTTCGGTGTATTCTTTTATAGCGAGATAAAAAGTATACTGTGTGAGCATTAATTATTAAGTTGGTGTATTTTTCGGTGCAGTGGAAGAGGAATTTTTCCTGTTTGATTCCCAGTGCGGGAGAGAGTTGAAGTAAAGTTTGTAAAGTAGATACTTTAAAAAAATATTTAAAAGGTAATTAGTAGTATCCTGCACTTCTATCAAAAAACATAGTTGTCGTAAAGTTTGCAAAGTGGATACTTGAAAAAATATTTAAAAGGTACCTAATTATTATCTTGTACCTACTTCTATCTATCAAAAAACATTATTATTGTATTGCTTTTTTATAATATATAAATACGATAACAAAGGCTGGTTATTCTTGACTATATATTTGATCACTGAATTCATATTAACGCAACGCCGAAGTTTTAGAAATATCAGTATTTTTATACAAAAAAAGGTTGAAATTTCTACTTCACTCTAGTGCAATAAGAATTTATTAATTCTGGCTCAGCGGATCAGCATTGCCATACAGCGTGGTAATGCAGCCAGTGTCTTGGGGACGCTTCCGACTGGTATTGACATGGATCAATTGAGCTACCTTTAGACTGTTTGCAACCGTCTGTAGTTAGCTCAATGGTTTCAATTGTAAATACTAGTTGTAATTTTTCTATTCCTTTGCTTGTAATGATGATGATGATCTCGTTATAAGTGCGTATAATGTTCAGCATTTTTTATCGTAAAAGTAGGGGATAGGTGTACAAAATGATCCCCCTAAGGGAAGAGCTTGATTATGTCCAAAGTATGAAGGTTATTGAAAATGTTGAAGGAGATCAAGATGAATAATTTCAGTGCTAACGTTTTAGCATACTCTTATTTTGCGTTCTTTAACTTTTACAAGATTTATTTCCGATTTTCAAAAACATTACTAAAGGATCATTTTGGACACCTAGGTGTATAAAATGATCCCTGGGGTAGGGTCAAAATGATCCCCTATTATTATAGTTAGAATAAAAGATAAGAGTACATAATCACGATTATGTTTATTTTCAACACAAATAATAATCAAAAATAGTTTACTTAAATTCTTATAGAGGTACCTTATGAACACTGTGTCTAAATACCAAGGTAGAAATTACAGAACCTAAACAATCATTAAACATCTTTCTTTTTCTTGAGATCAGAAATATTTAATAACACATAGTAATAACTCATCAACTATCCTTTTTTCACAGCTTCTAAAGCTTTTTTCATGGAATTTTCACTCCAGTTTTGACGTGTAGTTTTCCTTTCGTATTTGCTCGTATGATAATCTGTAAAAATATAAGCATCATGTGTATAAAAATCATTTATATATATTTATATAATTGGCACGGAAAGGTAAAAGCAATCGTACACAGGTATATAAAAAACAAACTTAAAAACATTAATTTAAGTTCTATGATTCCAGGGATCATTTTGTACCTGCAAAAAGGGATCGTTTGACCCCAAGAGCACCTTTTTCATAACATGTCTAAAAATAACCTCGAATCATAACCTTATTGAGATCGTAGCATGCTTGAGAGTAAATTGAATATTGATAGGAACAGCCAGTAAAACATTCATTCGGTAAAATGCAACCAAATTTCAACAATGAAACATTATTTTTATGCTTACCTTAGATTAAACACACCAATTTTCTTTTTTCCGAAATATTTCGACGCACAACACTCACACCGCCATGACACCTTGTGAGATCACTGAGCGGGGAACGGGAAAGACGTTTGCTTATAAATCAGATAGATGGAATTAGTAGTTTGCTGGGAACCATAGGGGATCATTTTACCTCGAGGGATCATTTTGTACACCTATCCCCTACTACCATACCCAACATATTTGTAACACTCGTCGCAAAACGCAACACGGATGATTCGCACTCTGACCCCATTTATCCCATTTCATCCCTTGAAATTCCTAATTACGCGCGGAAACAACGTATTTTTATGTTTGAAACAAGGTTAAGATAAACACGGCTTGTACGAGGGTTTTAAGGGTTAGGTAATTGTGTAGGGTCGGCTGGCTGGCTTTGACGGTCAAGTTTACGACGTGAAGGTCAAAGTCTTATAAAATGTTGCGACTGTTTTAGATTTTGGAAGCTGTAGTTCAGAATAATTGAATACCTACTTTATTTTATCCATTGCTTTAAAGTGTGCAATAAAATATTTCTATCTGTCTTGTGTTTATCTATCTTTCTTCTTATCAATCTTCTATCCATCGTCTATCTATCAATCGTCTATCTATCGTCTAACTATCTTTTATCTATCTTCTATATTTCGTCTGTCTATCATCTAAAAATGGTTCGGCAAAACGGTTTTAGTATCTGCCTCATGGAATCCAGTAAGAATATATCAATCGATCATCTATCGTCTACCTATCTTCTATCTACCTTTTATCTATCGTCTACATATCGTTTACCTATCTTCAATCTATCGTCTATGTATCTTTTATCTATCGTCTAGGTATTCTTTTACAAATGGTTCGGAAAGACGGTTTTAGTATCTGCCTCATGGAAGCCAGTCAGTGTCTATCTATCGTCTATTTACCTTATATCTATCGTTTACGTATCGTCTATCTATCTTTTATCTATCGTTTACGTATCGTCTATCTATCGTCTGACTATCTTCAGTCTATCGTCTATCTATCTTTTATCTATCTTCTCTCTATCATCTACTAATGGTTCGGAAAGACGGTTTTAGTCTCTCTGTCTTCATAGAATCCAGTAACTAAGTAAACTACTCGTGGATAGGTATCTCAGTGCGTCGCCGACATTCTTAGTGTCCCTATGTGTGACCTAGTTTTTAACTATGCTTTATATAACTTCTATCTACCGTTTATCAATCATCTTTCAAACATGGTTCGGAAGGAGGATTTTAGTATCTGCCTCATAGAATCCAGTCAGTTTCTATCTATCGCTTATCTATCTTCTATCTATCTATCATCTATCTATCGTCTTTCTATCTTCTATCTATCGTCTATCTATCATACAGGGTGATTGGAAGCTGGGTGCAAAGCTGGTGGGCGAAGGTAGTGTGGACTATTTGGAACCATTTAAGCCATATTTGTCTAAGACGAAGTCTGACTGTTTCTTTTTTACCAATTTTTTATTGGTGGCAAGGAAAATACCCGAAATTTTACAGTTAGTTGCTAATCTTTGCCAGTTTAAAAGGCCAATGATTTTTTTTTGTTTAATTTAAGCTAAACTAATGTCTAAGCAATCTAACAAAACATGTTCTAAGGTATCTGAGTTATTAGTTATTTTTTTACAGACATTTAAAACTTACAAAAATTTTCAGCGATTTTCGAAAACCATTTTCAAAGTTATTTAAAAAAAACGGTCGGTGTTTTATTCAAATCTTTTTAAAAACATGTTTGATTATTACTCTTTCTTTTGAAGTATCAATTAAGCGGATATCTCACAAATTATTGAAATAAGGATCTACAAACCAAATTGAGAGAGAAAATTTGAAGCAACTTTCATACAAAAAAAATGGTTTTGTCCGTCATACCGCGCGCGGTAGCCTTTGTTTTGGTCAATGGAATTCCTCAGAAATTCTTAGAATTAAACTTTGAAGTCAAAACAGCTTCCAATCACCCTGTATATCTATCTTCTATCTATTCTATCTATCATCTCTCAAAATAGTTTGGAAAGACGGTTTTAGTCTCTCAGCCTCATATCTCTATCTTTCTTTTATCTATTGTCTACCTATCGTCTATCTATCGTCTACCTATCTTCTATTTATCTTCTATCTATCGTCTACCTATCTTTTATCTATCGTCTAGCTATCATCTAAAATGAGAAATAACCAAATACAAAAAAACCCATATCCACCACCAGGATTCGATCCCACCCTTCAGCCTTCAAAGCGTGCCATCTCCCGCTACGCCAGCCCGCTACACTCGAAACCACTTATAAATTGGCTTCCATCAACACAATGCTATTAAACACAAGATAATGAGGTTTGCTACGACTCAATATTAGATTGAGGGCTCTTCAACTTGAGTAGTTGTGGCATCTTCAACTGTAGCTTAGAGGAAAATAGCTTCATTACTGTCTACTTTACCATTTTGTTCATGATAATCTATTAATTTAATCATGTTTCGCTTTCCATAAAATATTCAAAAAAATTCTAAATCGCATTGTCATAGTAAAATAAACCATTGGATTGAGTTTTTCTGGGAAGTGTGATCAAATGTGAAAGTTAAATTTTATGTGGTTGGTATGGTGTGATCGAAACGATAACATTGATTGTCATTCAAGCTGCTATAATAATTATCTGTGGACTGAGGTCTAAGTATAATCTGATTTAGAATATTTTTATAAACAATGACATTTATGAAAGAAAACTTACAAAACAAAAACTGATAAGAATAACAGACAACAGCAAGCAGCAGCAAGATAACAACCAAAAACCAAAACAAAATCTTCAACAACGACGTTCCTCAAGCACATCGAAAAGGTAAAAGTTCGAGTTCGATCACGAATGAGAGACCAATGGAATGATGAATGAAAACTGTCAAAACCACGAATTGTTTTTAACTCGTGCTTGCTCTGATACCAGTGCCATAAAATATGTTCCACCAATATTCCTTTAATTTCTATTTCTATAAGTCTGTTATAAAGAAAAAAATATGTGTGTTTTTGAATCGCGGTATAGTGTGATCGAATGTGAAAGTTAAATAATGAGTATAAGGTAGTGATCTAGCTGTTTGAATACCACTGCTGTCTTTGCCTGTGAGTGAGCGAGTAGTTTCTTGTTAGCTACGATTAATTGTTTATGTCAACTCTATGATTGAAATTGAATTACGTGCCTGAGTACAACTCATATAAATGTTCCCCTTGGTGCCTTGTTTAACATACATTAACAGTGTTTGACTAACTGGTAGGATTTGAAATGTTTGATCTCAGTGACGCGGTGGGCTAAAGTTTGATTTTGGAGGTTCGATTCCCGCCTTGGGACTTGGTTGTATGAAATACAAATATTTGTTTCAGGGTTTTGAGTGTTTTTGTACATAAACTATAATACCCACTACTACAATCTATAATTAAAATATGTGTCTAAAAATATGTTGCATTAAGTTATCTTATCATTCATCTAGTACCCATAATAGATGATGCCGTTTGAAATGTCAATTTTTTAAATATAATATAGCAGAAGTAATTCACGAGAATAATTCCTGACAGAAATATGAAAAAAAAGACAGCTCAGAATTTAAAATAGTTACTGTATTTATGAAAGTTGCCTTCACGCATTTTTAAATTTTTTCGCTTTATTTAAACGACTTTTCCACGGACCTGATAGAAATTAATTTTGTTTATTTCAATCAGCAGAATATATTGATAAAATTTGACTTTTCTATGAACTTATTTTGTACGCTAATACTACATAATCAAACTTTAAACAATTTATAGTACTAGCCACCCGCCCCGGCTTCGCACAGCTAAATTATACTTATACTTCCTCTTAAATCAACCTATACATATATAAAAAAAAACCGTTCCGTAGTTTTAAAGATTTAAGCTTACATAGGGACAGAGAAAGTGACCTTGTTTTATACTATGTAGTGATACTGAATACTCTTGTATTATTACAGTTAGTGTTTTTTTGGTTTCTTTCTCTTTATTTCCTATGACATACATACCCTTTACATACCCATATGCCCACAAAACACGAGTCAAACTAAATTCGTCACGATAAATGGCATCTATATCGACGAAGCCTGGTTTATACATTGTTAATTTTTTCACAAGTATTATACGTAAGTAAGCTTAGAATTCCTCTATGTAGGTAAGTGACTTGAAAGACCTGCTATTTATGATTTTGGAATAATATTTTCTCAGAAATCTCTATTATATAATCCGTTTCCATGGAAACACTTCAAACTGCCATACAGCGACTGACAGTTTAATGCGGGCCTTAGGCGGGCTTATCTCTCGCGTACGTTAGGCAGGTTTTACACGACGACTGGGTAAACCGTTAAAAATCGTCCTCGTGCATCACGCTACAGCGCTAACCTTTTTACAGCAATTTTATAGGGATGTGCTCTGTTTACTTTATCGATATTTTTGTTTATTGTATCTTACTAAGAATATTGATAAGAAAATGTTAATTACCAATTCTTTTTACCTAATTTGTTTATAAAATTACTTATCAGAAACCATAAGGACTACACAGGTAACTTATAACTAATTAAAAAACTTAAATGGTATAAAATGGCACCCGACTCAACATTATGGCATTAATATTATAAATGCGGAAGTTTGGATGGATAGATGAATATTTAACTACTTTCTGCCACAACTACTGAATAGATTGCCTGGAATTCCATCAAAGGCTAACTTTATCATGGAAAACACGCTTAAAGCTTGAGGGATAATCTTCTGTAGCATAAACTTATTATGAA
Organism: Eupithecia centaureata; assembly: GCA_944547425.1. NCBI lineage: Eukaryota > Metazoa > Arthropoda > Insecta > Lepidoptera > Geometridae > Eupithecia > Eupithecia centaureata. The sequence continues at coordinate 1,757,945 of OX155696.1, read as the reverse complement.
TGGGTAAATTCTACTATCTATATAGGCCGTTTGAACGATTTTTTTAAAGATATTAAAAAATAAAAACAGAAGATTTAATTGAAATTACATAAGTAAGCATCTTTTGTCTCTTATTCGGATCCGTTTTATCGATATCTTGAATTTTTGAACATCGACAGTACCCCGTGCCTACCTATAACGTCAATAACAATTTATCCTGTAAATGTATATTTGCAGAGGCTTTTACAGAGATACTTTACTTAGGTACTTGTACTTTTTTCGCACAATAGATTAGCGTAAAAGCATAGTAATGTATGGTATTAATTTGTGCGGCGACAGATGGGGATGTTTTATGGGGGTAAAAAGTTTTATGTGTACGCAGAAACGGAGTTACTTAGGGGTTGGTTTAGGATAAAGAGTTTGCTTTGTCTTATTTCGGGTGATGGGTTCTAGGGGTTTTTGTAAGAATACATTTATCTACCGAAATTTAAAAACCTTGTTAGTTGCATCTTTTTCCTAAATTAATGTAATATTGATGTAGCATATCACACCTCCATTCGACTGGCTTAGTCCTAAATTCATGTTTTTTTGGAAATGAAGAAAACGTGTTTCGGTCCTTGACATATTACTAGATTATATTTTCCAAACATATTAGGGTTTCTGATTAACTGGGTGATAGAGCGTGCTTTTTTGTGTTGTTTTTTTGTTTTGTTTACTTGATCATTCCATTGGTGTCTCATTCGTTATCGAAATCGAACTTGCATCTTTTTTGCTGCGCTCTTGGGTTTGCGTTGTTCTTGTTTTTGTTTTGATTTTTACCTAATTGTTACCTTGTTGTTACCCTGCTCATGCCTTTTATTAATTACGGAAGGTCTATGACCACCAGTGGATTAATATTAGGTTGATTATGATGATGACTTATTAAATTAATATCGAGATTCGTTTAAAAGAAATTGTGAGCAAAATCAATCCTGTTTAATTTGTAACACGCCTCCATTTTGCGTCTCCAATGGCAAAGCAGAAATCTTTGATTTGTATTAAATGACGAATTAATTAGTGCCAAATTATTCAACTAATTGGAATATCCCTGCCTTTGACAAGGCAAATTATTTTCTAATCAAGCGTTTTGATAATTTCCTATTATTATTTGTCGATTGGAAAATTGAATCTGCTCCAATTTTCATCAAGTAAGGTTCTTCTTTATCTATAGACTAGATGCGGCCTGCGGCTTCGCCAAACGCGAAAGTTTGTAAGTATGGATGGATAGATGGATGGATGGATAGATACATACATCCATCCATCTATCCAAGATGGATGGATGTTTGTTACTCTTTCGCGCAGAAACTACTGAACGGATTATAGTCTGGAATAACACATAGGCTATTTTATATTAATAACACATGGGCTATTTTATCCCCGAATTACTACGGGAACGCGAAATTCCGCGGGTGAAACCACGAGGCGCTGCTAGTATTAGAATTACCTACCATCATTTATACTATCGCTATTAAGTAAACTACAAGTAATTTGAACCTTCTCACGATGAACTTAAGGGTCAGTGCCGATGTCCGCCGACTTACTAATAACAAACTTTAACGAACTAATACAGACAGTTGTCAAAACTTTTGCTTTCATTACCGTTACGTCGAATATTCTCGTCAAAACAACTGTAAGAAACATCTGGCTCTTATGTCCCTCAGAATAAGGTATACAATCAAGTTTGGAAGTTTGAGACAATGCGAAGAGTTACGAAGTAGGTCGGGCTAGTGGTGGGAAAAAGACGGATAATATTTTCAGTAAACAGAGTATTATATAATTATGTACTTAATCTCGGATCGGATTTATTTCGCACGATGTACAGATGCTGTGAAAATTACCTTATTTAAAGCATACTGTACATCTTTGTACACAGCGAGCCTATGGGTCAGCTATACCCAAAAGGCGTACAATGCTCTGCGTATCCAATATAATAACGTATTTAGGATGCTGCTTAGGCTGCCGCGATTCTGCAGTGCCTCGGGTATGTTCGCTGAGGCGCGCACGGATTCATTTGATGCCATCTGGCGCAAAAAAACAGCCTCACTGCTCAGTAGAACCCGCGGGAGCAGCAACAGCATCCTAAATGCTATATCGAACAGATACGACTGTCCTGTGATGTATCAGCTCACTCAGAGGACAAAATCCCTTTTTAGTATTAAGTATTAACCCCCCTAGTTTTTAAGTGTCACTAACAAAATAGACTCAAGTTGTCTCAATAAAGAAACATTTTATTTATTTTTTTATTTATTTTATTAAATAATCATAAATCCGTAATCAAAATAACTTATTTAATTAACAACCTATCCAGCATTCTGGGCTTTCTGCCTTCTGGTGACAGCTTAGATTTTTAGGAGTTTGTTATAACTGAGAAAACTGTTTAAATATTTGAATTTCACGCGAATCTGCGTCAGAATTTGAGTCTATGGCTCGGTAGTGAGGATTCTGAATAGCACTGCTGGGGCCAAATTCTACTAATGTCAAAACAAAGGTCTCAATAGTGCCATTCAATCAATATGATTAAAATGACGTTTGCGTATTTGGTATTCTACTAAATGCGCTTGAAGAGATTTTCATAATTAGAATGTCAAATTGGTAGTTTTAAAGGTACCTAATCGTCACAGCTATGAATGAATCTCAAAAAGTTTTTGTTAATAGAATGCCAAAAAGAGTTTAACACTGACATTTTGACACGATACTATTTAAATGGTTATCTATTGGAATCTGGGCCCAAGATAGTTGAGCCGTAAAAGGTCGGAACATGCATCACTACAGGAGTCAGCGGAAATTTCGCTTGTTTGCAACCACTGCCATTTCCTCTTGAACCGCTACCGAGGGTCAAACATTATTTAATTTGATGAATGTGCTTTATTATTGTTACCTTTTGACCTCCAAGGCTAGAATTTGAACAGAGAAAATTACGGGTTTTTTCCCTTTATCATTAATCCAAATAATCACATAATCAATATCTTTATTTCTTTAGGCTTACAAAATAAACACTTAGATAAGTCAAATTTAATACTTTAGGTACATAATTATCAAAATAATATAAGAAATAAAGTGATGATTGATTTTCAGTTAGCCTCACTTTTTTGTCCACTAGTGGAAAAGGCGAAATAGAAACCACTAGCATGTGTATAACTTATGTGTCTAATACATTGTAACACCTTCGTTATAACTATTTTTTAAAAAATGCCGCTCCTTCCACATTTTGAAATTCCCGCGGTTTCGCACCTATTGAAACTGACAGCGTCACATGAAACTGAGTGAAGCAAGCGACCACTGACAATAAGGAATGATGAATTAGCGGATTTTTGCATTGTCACTGGCTGGACAGAACGGCGACTCGAAAAGACTCAGATCGTTCGTAAAAGATTATTTCTTTTCTTCAAATAAGTTTACAAAACTTGACACATTTTTAACGTGCCTGCTTCGTTTTGTGTTTAAATCTCCCAGAACTTGTGAAACCCCATATTGGGTAAGTGTTGTGTTTCATAGGATAAATTGCACTGTAAGCCGTTTGAACCCAACGGCCCGATCTTTAATCTTATTTCTTGTGTGTATTCTTCTAGCCATAAGTAGATATTCATTCTTTCTCATATGTAGCCGCTTTGCACACGCAATCATAATCATTGTTTCATATTTAAAATGTACTAAAATATAATTTTCATTCTGTCTGTATTGCATCATACTCTTCACATTTTCCTGCACTTCTCACTGCTTATTTTAGACTAGAATTCACTTGTTTGACTGCCTCATCACTGATTACTATTATATGCTAGTTACCATTACGTTCACCATGAGCATGGGATGTCGCAGTCAAACTTGGGAAGTGGACGAATTCTTAATGGTCTGGAAATGGGTTCCAGGGTTCACCTTACGGGTAGCACCTTCTGCTTCTGAAATACCCCACTGAAGACGCCGCACGACGCATCGCTATTGTCTGCCTAGCTGCGAACCCGAGTCGGTGCCCATCTTGTTCCAGTCGGCACCCATCTTGTTCCAGTCGGCGCCCATCTTGCTAGCTGCACCGGACCGACTCCCGCTCATGCTAAGGCCAGTAGTGGTACACTTGATGTTTCTCAACGCGACCCGGATATGACTTTCTTAAGCTAAATTCACGACCCTTGGACTAAAAGTTTGTTAAATAAATTCTTGATTAACCATTGTTTTAGTTGATTCAACTTACAAAGTACGTTTCAACATGTTTGCCTTATAAATAATTACATACTATTGTCGATGTGGAACTGAGCGACATCTGTCCAAGCACTATCCCTTGATCTTACGTCCTGTCTACACTTCATCTTCATTTAATTCTTTAACTACTTTAATTTTATTTATTTAAGTACAATAAACAGTATCATTTTATTTTATTGCCATCGTAAAATGGCTTTTAGTGCCAAAGTACCAATCAACAAACTCAGTAAATAAACAAAAACGGACCACTTTAAAGTTTTTCATTGTTCTGCTAATGAAATGCCTGACTTTTAAACTTTTAACAAAGGATGCTGTACAATATGTTCAGGGAATGGGACTTTTAAGATAAATAGAAAGATACCTAGCGAACATTTTAATTATTTAAGTCCTCGTTGGTATACTTACGTCCTTTGCTGAACATGGCGGTGGTAATGATAGGGTAAAGTCTAGTTTGATGCTCCCAGAGGAAATTGTGCCCCACAGCCAACAATTATATCTACTGAAATAGCAATAAAGTATTTATTCAATACTAGGTATCTGCATGCGGTTTCTCACGCCTTGTTTCTATGGGAACGTTTCAAGGCTTTTTCTATAGCAAGTGAACTGATTTATGGAATGAAAAGTATTTTGAGTATTAATATAATATAATATTAATTAATATAATATAATATAATTAAGTACCCTATGTTTTATAACTGGGCTAGAACTGAGTTTATTCAAAATTTGAGCCTGATCCGTTTTATAGTTTTTGCGTGAAAGAATAACAAAAATTATATTAAAGTAATTGAATACGGGATATTTACCGTGATTTGATTTATTTTGAGCTTTCCGATATTTCGGTACCGTTTCAAGCGCCATGATCACGAAATAACTAAAATAGTACATTGTTACCCAAGAGTTGAAAGTAACTTATTTAGTCCCGAGACGGGGTTTAGTTCGAGGGACTACATAAGTTACTTTCACCCAAGGTAAACACTGTGATTTTCATTACGAATACAAGGAAAATTAAATAAAAAACATGAGAAAACAAATTAATCAAATTGCCGCTAATTTTTTTTTATATATTAGTCCATCTAGGACAGGCGAAAGCCATACTGCCTCGTCTTTATTTTTAGAATGCAGTGAATTGTCGCTAAGGCGAATTTTTTTTTAGCTTCAGCATTTATTCTGCCACTATCATGGTTCAATATTATAGTAACGTTATAGCTGTCAGTTGAAAACAATTCTCCCTAGGGCGGAAAAGTATCACTTTCAACCCGCTCTTCAGGCATGTTCACACCTACTTTCCGAGTATGAGTAGTGAAAAATTATATACTTATATTTTGCGGTTATAATATTAGTAAGTTTTTTTTTCTAGGCTCCATAGTAAGTCTACTTACCTTACCCTACTCAGAAGAAAGCTGATGTTTTTTCTCTGGTATGTGCCCTAACTTTTGACATGTACGGGCTGAAATGGAGAGTTCAATTTTTACGAGACCCCATAGAGATTACCTACTGTGCCTACTTAACAGCTATGTCTTTGGAATAATTATTACCTATGTATGTATTATTTAATACATGAGACAGACTAGAGTATATTATGCTGGGAGCCAGTTAAAAAGTTTCCGCAGATGTATACTCTTAAATTTTCCCATTAAACCATTTTATGGGTTTTTTGAAAATTCCTCAAACACATATATATACACGTATTTTAATTCATGATTTATCAGAACATACTGAATTTCAGGTCATAAGTTAATCCTAAATAAAAAGATACAAGAATAAGATATTTGAATATGGAGCCAAACCGCAAATCTCAAACTTTATACCAGGAGTTTTATGAAAAATTCTGATACACATCAACGCTTTGTTAGAGTTTTTAAGATCAGGTGAGAAACGCAGAACGCACTTAGTAACTAGACTATTTACGCTTACGATGACTTATATTATAAACAGGAAGTATCAACTCATCCATTTGTTTACTAATGCTGGTGATCGGTTATTCAAATAATTTATTATAAGCAAACTATTGTATCGAGTATAAAACGTGTGTTTAGTATTTGTATTTATTCATAAATAAATTCTTCCGAGTCAGTAACAAACGTGTTCTTAATCTATTGAGAGGAAATATTAATTTAAATAGTTTTTAAATCATTAAGGTACATTTTATTGCTTTTATGTGTTTTGTGTTAAATGGCAAAAGTATCTTTAACATATTAATTCCAGCTTTATTATTGCAGAATTGCATTCCGGAGTAAAAAGTTAACTCATTGACTCTTGCGTGAAACGAAATGCTATTAGTCTTTCTCCTCATCAGTCAAACCACCGCAGACATTTTGGATGATTTAAAGAAAGGTATAATCTGCGATGGAATGATATTTCACGACGTGTATTACGACCGCGAGATTCTTTTCGAAGGTCTTGGGAAACCGTACAACTTAGTCTTCCACAAATTCTCTGGCACTCTCTTCTTCAGCCATACGGTAGAAAAAGGCGCCTATGTCGACTTTAAAATCACTTATTGCCATGTCAACAAAAGGATCTGTAAAGACATGGATGGAATCCCAGGAGGCTATGCAATAGCATACGACGCACTGAACGATGACATGTATTTTGGCGGACACGATGGAATATACAGATACAACTTCCTCACAAAAAATGCTGACTTTTTCAATGAGAAAGGAAAGTCCATCTGGGGTTTATTCGTTAGAAAGAATTTCTACTATATAGAATACCCAACTCAGAGCCTACACGTGTTCCAAAACACTGGATTTGTCAAAGTAGCTGAGTCTATTGGCATAGAGATTGATAATTTCTTTATTTCCAAGAACAATCACATTTATTTCTCTAACAGAACAGCGTTATATAAACTTGAAAACGGAAGCAGAAGAGTGATACATCTTGATGATGCGATCAGCGTACGTCAAATAGTCGACGACCAGTATGGTGTCGTGTACTTTGTAGCAAGTGACGGAATTTATATGGAAGAAAACCCTTTTACTAAAATAAGAAAGGTCGCTTTAGTTGATCAAGCGTACGGCTTAGCTTTTGATGAGAGTGAAAATTTGATTTATTCAAACGGTAATGCTATATATAGATTACATCCGAGCGTCAATAATGAAGTTTGTTATACCTATATGACTCAAACGATAACTGAAGAGGCTTCTACCAAAAAGACTGTCGATGCACTGTTATTTGCAAAAGAACTTCTGCGGTCTGGATATTTTTGAGTTGAATTATTTTACAAAACTGATTGGAGGGCAAACGAAAAAACTCGGTTAAGTCAGTGGACTGGCCGAGCAGAAAATTCCTTGAGACCTTACAAGATGGGCTAGACTTTTAGATACAGCGAAAAGAACGTCTTTGACTTAAAATAAACGAATTAAATGATTTACCTCATTCATAAAATTCTATTAACTTAAAACCATTGTTAATTCTCCACTCCGACTTTTGTCAATAGATACTTGGCGGATTATTATGAGTAAGGGAGTAGTCTGTTACTTATTTCTAAGTTTTGTAAATACTTAGTACCTACATAATATACCGTTATTTGAGATACCATGAAATAAATAAATCTGAGGAATCTTGTTATGTATCATGTCTTATCCGATAATGATGATGATGAAGTGGTATCCCAGGAGACTATGCGATAACATACATATATTAATTTTTTTTCATAAAAGTATTATTTGCAGGGGTTTCCACTATAAATAAACAGCTAAATTTACGAAAACAGTTATGGACTCGCAACAAAATTTTGCTGACAACAAATTCGTTTACCTCGCCCGGACCAAGATGCATTAAATGTTCAATAAAAATCAAATTTTATATCAAACTAGCATACCCCGCGTCTTTATCCGCATAGAATAAACATTATTATTACACCTCTTCATTCTAAATAAAACTTTTGGGAAAATAAATAGGTGTCATTCCTTTCTTAAAGAAAATTTTATAAAACGCTAAATAATTTCTGATGTTTGTTTATTTTTAAAGATCCCTTAGAATGTGAATTTTCTACATTCCTTTATTAGTACACCCCTACACCCTAAAAGGAATAAACACTCCAAATTTCTAGACATCTCTAGACACATCAAGCTTCTAGAACTAGCGGTTTTCACGGCCTACATCGTTGTCTCTCTGTCGGTCTCCTGCAATCAGTTACTCCTTTATAAAAATATTAATGAATACTTTTTCAAGAGTAGAGCCCTTGTTTCTAATTCGTATGATATTTTCATCAGTGTAAGCTCCTTTTACTTATATGTATATCTTATTTATATTCTAAGTTCAATTTGCACTCGGCAATAATCTGCAATCGGCAGTAAAATGTTGATTTTATTTCTGCTTATCGCGCCAACACTCGGAGAAACCGAAACTCAAGGAAATAATTCGACGGAATGTAATGGTTTGCTGTTCCACGACGTCTACTACGACAGTGAACTTATTTTCAAGCAGTTTCAGAAACCGTACAACCTTGTGATTCACAAATACTCAGGTGCATTATTCTTCAGTCATACATTTACGGTTACAGAAAATAATGCAACCTTTACAGACTTTAAAATCACTTTCTGTTTTCTGGATGAAAGAGATTGTAAGGATGTAAATGGTATCCACGGTGGCTATGCAATAGCTTACGATCGAGGTAACGACGACTTGTATCTTGGTGGACACGACGGAATATATAAATACAATTTTCTTTCCAACGAGGCAGAGTTTTTCACTGAAGAAGGAGTCTCAATCTGGGGATTGTTTGTGAAAAAGAATTTTTACTATATTGAATATCCAACTCAGACTTTACTTATTTATCAAAATGGTGAATTCGTCCCCGTAGCAGAAGCAATAGGTGTTGAGGTTGATAACTTCCTGATCTCAAAGAACGGCCATGTTTATTTTTCTAACAAAACAGCAGTGTACAAGCAAGAAAAAAATTCAAGGGAAATAATTCATTTATCTGATAATATTTATGTACGGCAGATAGTAGAAGATAATTACGGAGAAGTTTACTTTGCTACAAAATATGGAATATTCTGGGAAGAAAAACCGAAAAGATATCTTATACAAATTGCTGATATCGATGATGTTTTTGGATTAGCGTTTGATGATAAGGGGAGGGTGATATATTCGGATAAAGATAGTATAATTAGATTGACGCCCAATCAAGAGAAGCTATCTTGCTATCCAGAAATGACAACTAAAATATATGAAGAGGAGACTAGGAACACTGACCCATTATTGGAGTTCGCAAAAAATCTGTTGCTAAATGATTATAAGTAGAAAGTACAAGATTTGTTGATCGTGCGAGCGAAGCGTAGGTATAATAAAGATAAAGATAAAGATAAATTTATTTGTCTAAGAAACGGCACAGACACACAGATACAAATGAAAGGTAGGAACTTAAGTATGTAAGTACCTATTCATTACAATAAGCAGATTACTTACTTAGCACACTATACACGTTACATATGAAGTTGGCAGGTATTTCTAAATTTACATAAATAGGTATCTTAATATTATAATTATCCTACATCTAGGTATATCTAAAATCTAATAGAAGAGAAAGAAATGGAATAGGTTTGTCAATTGTCTGTGCTGCCACTCAGGCCAAAAAGGGTCAAACTCAGCTTAGTGCCGAACCACGCGTACCTACGCGCGGATCAACGCTGATTTTCAGTTTGATCCTGTGGACAAGTGAAATCACGACCACAAAGTTTGTCAGTGTCTGCAAAACTGTAATGTCGCTGTCTTAATGTCTAATTCAACAAGAAGTTGAAGTTGTGACGCGGCAGGCGTGGTCAGGAACGTGGATTGTTGGTTATTTTTGGTTGGTTAGGACAAATAGTTATGTCGGGATAAAAAGAGTTTGCTGATTTGTTACTGTGGTTACTGCAGAAATTTCAGAGAAGATCTTATTTGTGTGTGTGTTGTGTGAATATCCAGTATGCAGAAGTCATGTAGTAAGTATAAAAGCTGCCTATGTGGATGCTTTTTGTTTGCGTAAAAGTTCCTGTTTGAGTGCGGCTCTAAAAGTTGTGACTGTTTTCAGCAATCGAAGGGGAGGAAGAAGTACATACATAATAATAATAATAATAAAAAAAAAAAAAATGTCACCGCCCGTGACAGTCGTGTCTTATGTAAAATTTATTTATATTTTTTGAATTTATTACAAAACAACTCAGAATAAAGCATAAAAACGTAAAAATGAAGACCTAAATACATATGAACACAAGATCAAAGACAAGGGCGGCTACAAATGCACTCCGAATACCATCACCGCAGCCCGCCTCGGCTAGCTCCACATCCTCGTCCTCTGATGAAGAGGAATTCCAAACGCCGCCTGAGACGAGTGATGTGTTGAGCAGCGAAGACGAGCTGCCGCCGTCGCCTCGACCGCCGCGACCACCTGTGCGGCGAGGTCGACCCCCGCTGTCAGCTGGCTTGGGACCTGCAGGGCTCGCAGCCCCGCGACCGGCCCCCGCCGCTGACGGAAGAGTGCGGCGCATGAAGTGGACGCAAGAAATAAATGAGAACGTCATGCGCGCATTCTATAGGGCTACAGACGGAGGAACTAATCTGACCGCTTACCGTTCCAGGATGCTGCCGTTGTTTCAGGCCCTTGAACCAACTGTCGTCGTTAACACGCAACGGCTATCCGATCAGGTACGGGTCATTCAACGCTCAAAACTGTTGAATGACTCTATACTTGATCAACTACGGCGAGAGAATCTCAGTGCTCAAGTGGCGGACCGTCCGCAGTGTAATCAGGCTGCTACATCGTCGCCACAGCGACAAGTTACATCAACATCAGTGACTTCCCAACCTGATTATACTGTAGAAGATGTCAATCACGAGAGTATTGAGGTAAGTACCCATAGTAATGAGCAATTGAGGAGGGCTTTGGAAGAAGCGATTCTTAAGTTTAGAAACTGTAGTGTAAGACCACGCCTACCTCGCTTTCCCACCCATAGACGTGCTTTAGCTATAGTGGGGGCCTTGAACCCACTACTAGTCCCTTATCTGCTGGCTAGTAGTGATCTTACTGATACGCACTCTATTCTCTATTGTGGGGCTATCGCGGCCTGTCGTGTTGCGCGGGTAAAGTTTCCGGACTGTGACCGCGCTCCGAGCCAGGCTTGCAGTACCCCTAATTGGCAACAGAGGATAGAGAGGCGTATCAGTAGGTTTAGCACCCTCATAGCTAAGCTTATATGTTTTAGGGAAGGCAACCATAGACCTCGGGTTATGCGCTTTGTGACACAGGCTTTTGACGGAACTGAAATTCAACCTCAGGCCTATTTAGCCTGTGCTACAGAGCGCATAGACTACCTAAAACAAAAAGTCTATGCGTGGGCAAGCCGTATAAAAAGGTATAAAAAGCGAGTTGACAGGTTTTCAGGCAGAATCGCAACTTTCAAAGTGACCAAAGGAAAGTTTACCGAGACTGGGAGAAAACCGATCTACGTGTGTCCGATGGTCAAGTACCGGATGCCGAAACTGGAAATGATTTTTGGCGAGGCATCTGGTCTTTACCTGTCGAACACACGGAGGCGGACTGGATGAATGTGGTAAGAACTGAATGTGAAAACATCGAAACCATGGACGCTATTACTATCTCTTCGTTGGATGTAAGTAATGCGATCCGCTCGGCCCATAATTGGAAAAGTCCTGGCCCGGATGGATTGCATAACTTTTGGCTAAAATGGTTTCGATGCTCACATTCAGTTCTGGCCACACAATTCCAAAAAGCAATTGAGATCGGTTCGCTCCCACTTTTTATGACGACGGGTGTAACTTTCCTGCTCCATAAGTCTGGTAGTACTGCGGAGCCAAAGAATTATAGACCCATAACGTGCTTACCAACGATCTATAAGCTACTTACATCCATCTTGACCACAAAAATTAACACACATATTGTTACGAACAATATTTTGGCACCTGCTCAAAATGGATGTAGGGTTGGGTCCCGTGGTACTAAGGAGCTCCTCCTCATTGACATGGCCATTAGCCAAAAGGTCAAACGTGGCAGAGGGAATTTATCGGCTGCATGGATCGATTATAAGAAGGCTTATGATTCGGTGCCTCATACTTGGCTTGAGAGCGTCTTAGAGTTGTATAAAGTAGATACTACTCTAAGATCATTCTTGGGATCATGTATGAGACAGTGGACTACGGTTCTTCGTCATCCAGGCAGCCGATTAATTCCACCTGCGACCATTGATCTGATAAGGATAGAGAGAGGTATATTCCAGGGCGACAGTCTGAGTCCCTTGTGGTTTTGTCTAGCCCTGAATCCACTCAGTACCCTACTGAAAGATTCAGGAATAGGTTATCGCCTTCGGAGAGAGGGTGAGGTTATTTCTCACTTGTTGTATATGGATGACCTCAAACTATTTGCGCCGAATGAAACACAGTTAATGGCCCTCTTGAATATCACACAGATATTCAGTAGTGCTATTAACATGGAGTTCGGCGTTGATAAGTGTGCGGTCATACAAATACAACGAGGGAAAGTTGTAAATTCTAGTAATTTGCAACTTTCAGAGCTTATGTCCCTCAAATCTCTCTCAGAGGGTGAAACTTATAAGTACCTTGGTATGCCAGAAGCCTTGGGTATAGTGGACGGGGAAATAAAACAGTCGGTGAAGGAACGCTTCTTCTGCCGCCTTACAAAAGTGCTAAATAGCCTATTGTCGGGTGGCAACAAGGTGCGTGCCTTCAATGGCTGGGTTATGCCCTTGCTTACTTATACTTTTGGCATACTAAGATGGACTCAGACTGAACTAGACGCCTTGGACTGTAGGGTTCGTCAACTTTTAACTACTCATCGCATGCGACACCCCCGATCTTCGGTAATGAGATTGTACATCCCACGGAAATGTGGCGGTCGAGGCTTTTTAAGCGCTAAGACCCTACACAACCGTGAGGTTTGCAATCTCAGAAATTATTTCCATCAAGCCGAATACCAAATGCATCGCGACGTAGTTGCAGTTGATAAGAACCTTACTCCTCTCTCCTTAGCTAACGAGAACTGGCGTAAACCTATAGTGATGAGTATAGAGGACAGGAAGGCCATATGGGAAAGCAAAGAGCTGCATGGGAGATTCTACAAGGTCCTCACAGGTCCTGATGTAGATCTCCTAAGCTCAGTAAACTGGCTACGTTTCGGTGACCTCTTTGGGGAAACCGAAGGCTTTGTCTGTGCAATTATGGATGAGGTAGTTAAGACGAACAATTACCGAAAGTATATCATGAAAGATGGCACGATCGATATCTGTCGAGCGTGTCATCTTCCAGGGGAGACCCTTCGTCATATACTTTCGGGTTGTTCGCACCTAGCTAACTCTCAGTACTTGCACAGACACAACCAAGTAGCCAAAATTATACATCAACAACTTGCTCTCCGATATGGCCTTACTGGTCCTGAAGTTCCATACTATAAATGGGTGATTCTACGAAAACTCGTTATTTGTCTGACTTCTGTGGCACATTTTTTTTTGTTGAAATTGCACATCATGATAGTATATTCTAAATGAAGATTTAATTTTGAATTTTTTGGTAGTGAAGGGAACTTTATTGGCTTTATGGTTACGGAGTTATTCAATTTTAAAAATATGGTGTCCACGGAAATCAGAATTTATATCACCAAAATCAAATATGGGTTGGTTTATCAATAAAAATATGTGTTTTCGGTAGTAAGTAGATTATTAAGCTTCTTAAAACTAAGGACCAATTATTTGACGTTTGTAGTTTTAATCAGTTTTTACAAAAACACACAACAATCATTACTGTAAATACAAGTAACTTTTTACAAAAATCACACTAATAATGTTTATCTTTGTATTAAAAATATTATAATTATTCATTTTGTATTTATTATAAACTTTTATCCTAAAAAACATCATAAAAACTGTAAAAAAATATTAATGAACCCGCAAAATCCACGGAAATCAGTACCACGGAAATCAAAAATAATAACAAAATCTTAGAAATTTTCTTAATTTGCTGGTTTATTTTACATTGAAATATGTAGTCGAAATTAGGAACACAAAAGGCATGAATTATCATAATTAATAAAACAATAGTATTAGCATAAATAAATTTATAGTCAACATGGTAATCAGAATTTTAAGATACCAAGCCACGGAAAGTGATTACGTACTGAAATAACAGAGTGACGTGGAAACATACACACTTGTTGTACACACCACTGATGGGGCGTGACTGATAGTTTCTCTCGATCTAACTAACTCTAATCAATTTACGCACATGTTAAAGTACAGCATTTATGAATGAATTAGTGCGCACCAGGGGAATCAGAGCTAAACGACGGACGCGAAGTTATCTCGTTGTAACTTGTCAACTAAAGCTTAGTTTTGCGTAGTAATAGCGTCAAATAAGCAAGTAACTATCTGGGTTATTGTGAACCTATGTAAATTAGTACTAGTGTTTTCAGGAAATGATATAAAAATTTATTAACACAGGAACATGAGGTCCGGACGCACCACGGAAGTCAGAATTTCCAAGGATTTTATTTATTTTTACTTATTTAAAATAAGATTATTAAAAAACTAAAAAAGGCCTCCCCTATTATCTTTGTCTAATCTACTATCATAAAAAAAATCAAAGGGCTAGGGATACTTTTTGTATGATTTTTCGAGCCGGACATGTATTTTTGAAGCCCGGGAGAATCACCCAAATACACACCAGCGCCAGTTCTCGAAAACAGCCGTGCCACGCTCTATTGGGACCGGTCTATCATTACAGACAGGACTATTCTTGCAAATAAGCCTGATATTGTACTGATAGACCGGTTAGAAAGATGGGCGGTGCTTGCTGATGTCACCATACCACATGATGTTAACCTCGTTAAAGCTGAGAAAGATAAACTCAGTAAATATCTTGATTTGGCTAACGAGGTTGTCAGCATGTGGGATGTTGATTCAGCGACCATCGTCCCGATAGTCGTTTCGGTTAACGGGGTAATAGCGAAGAGCCTCGATAAACATCTCAAGAGACTCTCGCTAGGAAGTTGGATCAAGGGTCAGATCCAAAAAGCGGTTCTCCTGGATTCGGCGCGTATCGTCAGGAAGTTCCTCTGTCTGCAACCCTAGTCACCGGCTGCTTGAGCCTAGCTTCGCGGCCGGTGATCCACCGTTTTGATATATTTTTTACTGTAGATTAGTTTTATAATATTTTTATATTTTCTATAGTAAAAAATGTATTTTATAACGAGTATTAAAATAAATAAAGTGAAATAATAATAATAATCGTTTATTTGGTGAAACACAATGGTTCGTAAACTATCATTTTACAAATTGAGGGTAGTTAATAGGTACAAAAAAATAAGTTTTAACAGAGTGATTAACTTTCTACTTTTAACTTAATGTTCCTTAATTTTACTTTAAAATACATATATATATAGTTAATAATAATGCAATTTGTAAATAGCGCTAGCTCCCACCCTAGGATAACCTGTGTTGTGGGTTGCTAGCCTCTTTCGTGAGAAATCACGTTTGATGGAACATACACTAAAACATGGTACAACAAGTATTGTATGAGACAGTATCTGGTTCAATTGTTTTAATATTTTTTTTTTCAATTTAATTCTTTTAACATTATTTCTAAGGATTACGAATTTTATTTGGGCTTACGCTATATCGCTACATAGTATATTTCTACATACATAGTATAAAACAAAGTCGCCTCCCGATATCTGTTCCTATGTATGCCTAGATCTTTAAAAATATGCGGCTTTTTTAATAGATAGAGTGATTCAAGAGGATGGTTTATATGTACAATACACCAAGTAATTAAATAATCCTTAGAAATAAGAAACACGACACCTGTCGTCAAACTATTCTCGTAAAATTTATAGTAAATGTGACTTTAGTCTGACATTATAAAATGGGATATTTAGCATGTTTAAAAATAGGTAACTATCCTAAATTTTATCAAAACATTTGTGCTCGTGAGGTATATCTTAGTTATGATCCAAAACCAATTGTCACTGAACTCGAAAGTTAGACAAACTAGTAACATAGCTTTTAAAAGCCGCCACACACTGAAGCCGTGGCCAGGCCAGAGTTGAAGGCGTGCCGGTTCTTCCTATGGCACCGCGCTGCCCGTGCCACACCGCCTGCGGTGTGTGTGTAGGATTTCATATGATTCAATAGAATACAACTCGCACGTCTTCGCCTCCGCTCCGCCTTCGGCTTCTGTGTGTGGAGACTTTTAATGTCGCTATTCTAATTTGATTAGAACTTGGTTCCATGGCTGATGACTGTTCATATATTATCAAAACAAAAACGCAAGACAATGAGATGATTGTAAGAAATGATGATGATAATAAGAAATAATTTGTACGTCTTGTGTTGAAATATTTATGAAACAACTAAAACAAATGGCTCATTACAAAGTTTGTGCTCTTGATGATAAGTCATTGTGATTAAATTGTTTAAATCTTGTGTGAAATTCATGTGATGGGGCCTTTGCTTGTAAGTATTATAGATAGATACAAAATATTTGTTATATTTTGTTAGTTGCAAAAACTTGTTCCTACAGACACACACAATATTTAAGAAATGAAGATTAATCTAAAAATTAACAATTAAGGCCGGTTTCCAGCTATAAACAAAATATTTTTTTAAAAAAGGTAGTTGACGTAGTTCATAACTTACTATTATAATAAATGGGAAAGTATGTGTAAATGTTTGTTATAGGTAATCTCCATAACTACTTAAGTTATTTAGATGACCTAGAATAGGACCTAGGCTATTGAAATTTGGAAATTTTAACCTGTGAAGAGGTGGTAAAGTTTGTATGGATTTTTTTTCCTTGTTTCAATTTACTCAAAACTTGGTATAAATAAACTACAAAGTAAATAATTAAACGTTAAGTGTATAAATTGATTAAAATTTTACTCATTCTTTTTGCTGTGAAACGAGAGTCGTAGCTCCTTGGTTTTGCCCCAGGACGGATTCTTGCCCAATTCACCTATAAACCCAAGTCGCTATTATTTATATTTATTTATTTTATTTTATTGACTATACAGGGTGTCAGTTTGAACACCGTTGTCCTTGAAATCAGAGGTTCAGCATCATGAATAGAATCCAAAACCGATGAGAAAAGCTTAACACCTATTTTAGTTTTGCAAGATTTTGATATTTCATGTCTTCGCTATCGTACACGATGCCATAGTCACTCTACATACTTTAAGTACCTACCTACGTAAGTACTTATACCCGCGCCTTACTTGCATCGTAACTTCATTACTTGCCCTTCAAAAGACGGGATATTCGCACAGAAGGTGATCCGACACTGAGGTGCACTGCACATGCCACGTGTCGCCTGGTCAAAGTACTTGTGTCACGTGTTTGTGAGCAAACGTTTAGTATTTATAAAAATTTTCTTTAAATAATGAGTAAAAATTTGAATAATTTTTTTTCATCTGTTTTGGATTCTACTCATGATGCTGAACCTCTGGTTTCAAGGACAACGGTGTTCACACTAACACCCTGTATACTTATGAAAACTATAAAATAAGAAATTCGATACTTGGATGCATTTTTTATCAGTGGGCATGGACGTATCATTTTTCAGGCGATTATCCTGAGTTTACCCACCATCCTTTGCGTCGCGTCGTTTCCCCAATAGGTACTAAGGGTCGTGACCCATCACGGAAGCAGTTAAATTATAAAGGCTAAAGTTCAGATCTTTGTTACTTGTTCCCGCCAAAACAAATAAAACGTAAATTCCCGTTTTATTTGTTTTGGCGTTATCTTATACCTATTATATTTTTAATTTCAGATAATCCAGTGCTACATTCTACTGTTATTAACCTTATGCAAATATACAAATGAAATTGCATGCAATAAAATGAAATTAGGAAGAAAATTCTACGAAAAGAATGTTCTTTGGACAGGCTTGGCCAGACCTCACAACTTGCAAGTATTTAAAACTGAAAACATCCTATTTTTCAGTACGTCCACTGCTGAAATGTTCTCAGAAAGTGATTTCCAACTGGCGACATTTAACTTGGACAAAAATGAAAGTCATATTATAAGCGGAGTACCAGGAGGCTGTGCTATAGCTATCGACCACGGCAACGATGATATTTACTTAGGTGGAAGCGACGGAATATACACATACAATAGTGTAACTAGATTAGCAGAAATCTTCAAAGAAAAAGGAAAAAATATCTGGTCTCTGTTCCATAGAAATCATCTTTTCTACATATCTTACCCAGAACAACAGCTACACATGGCTCTTGATGGAAAATTCTCTATAGTACAAGAATTCAAACATTTCGAAGTCGATGTGATACATATAACGGGTAGCGGTGAAATATATTTCGCAAATAAATCAGGATTGTACATATTTGACAGCGAAAGAAAACGAGCAAACGTTATAAATGAACTAATTGTTGTAAGACAGATTGCTGAAGATTCGAATGATAACTTATTTATGGTTACAAATTTCGGTATTTATAAAGGGCGGGAATGGAAGAAATTGTCAGATGCGAATACTATTCATAGTTTGGCGTTTGATAAGGACGATAACATTATAATATCCGATGAAAGAAGTATTATAAAGTTGACGCCGAGTTTAATAGGGTGCTATAGAGATGTTTGGTAGCTGGGCCTTAAATTATGATACATTATTAAGCCTATATCTTCTTTTTCGAAAACAAGTTATGGAAGAATGGGTTGATAAAATAATAAAAGGTTGAATTTCAAGTATTATTGTTTGTTTTCATATCATAATAATGTAAACGTATTGATATGCTTGAGTTGAGCTACCTCTGTTTACAACAATCTACAGTTAGCTCAATTGTTTTATTTGTTTATATTTTATTGATTGTACCTAATTTTCTTTATTATTAAAGATTTTATCCTAATATATACGTATTATAACTATCATCATCATCATCAGGCTATTTTAGTTAGAGCTGGACAAAGGCCTCCCCTAATGAGCGCCATAGCAGCGCCCTTGTCTTCAGCTTGCCACATCCAGAATCCGCCAAGAGCTAAGTCTTTCGTATTTTTAGGTATTATAATAATATATTATTTCGAGACAGGAAGAAAAAAACATTTATTTGAACCATAATAAAAACATAAGCATTTGAAAACTTTGGTAGATACAAGAATCACATATTTAAGGAATAAAATAAGTTATATTAAGGACCAAAAATGTCCTTATTTCAGCATTATTCCGGTACAAGCTGCAGCCCATAGCGACGCCGATTTTTGACTGTTCCTGGGGCCGAATTCCATTAAATTCAAAACAAAGGTCTCAATAGTGCCATTCAATCAAGATGATAAAAATGACGTTTGTGCATTTGGTATTCTACTATTTTTTTGCGCTTGAAGAGACTTTCATAATTAGAATGTCAAATTGGTAGTCATAAAAGTAATCGCCACAACTATGAATGAATCTCTAAAAGTTTGTGGTAGTAGAATACCAAAAAGAGTGTAACACTGACATTTTGACACGATACTATTTAAATGGTGAAGCGATTTATTTAGTGGAATTTGGGCCCAGGTTTTCATAACTGAAAGAACGAGTAATGGAATTTTTTGTCTAAATCCAGAATGTGTAAAGCCAGAGCAATTGCATATCTAGCCAGACCGTATATAAAATCCGAAAATAAAATTAATCTCTATAAATTTTATTCAAAACAACATTATCCTGGATTAAATGGTTTAAAAATACGAATTCATTTGCAGTGGTTCCATTAAATACTTCATTTCGCCGCTGTAAAGAGCATCATTTCATTCAGCCACAGACTCAACCTACATCCGTTGACACAAAATCTCAATTATAAAAAAATACGAGGTGGTTTTTGCATTTTCGAAAGTTTTCGTCATTTCGTTTCAGGAACATACCTATAGCTATTGAATATCAACGAAATTGCATGAAAACTGTATATGACTTGACCTTTTCTATAAAATGAAAAAACAAATGCCAACAAAATGTAGCTAGGAACCAAATACTCGTATATGTTTAGCCGAGTAGTATTTCGACACCTTGTTTATCAAAATCGTTTCAGCTTTTTGAATGATTATGGTGATGTGATAATGTTTATTTCCTCGAATAGGTAAACATTATTAGATCACTATAGAAATGCACGCGTCTCCCGAATTATCTAAAAAATTTAATGAATAATCAATCGAACTATCGTCAACATAATGTGTAATGTATCTCTTCGGGGCCCAAAATTACCGCCTTTCAGCTTATTAAACCCATTACGTGGCATCTTGTATTTTAATACTCCAGGCACTGTATATCGAATTTATATCGAAGGTTAGTGAACCTAATTCTCATAGTCACACTGTATTATCTAAATAACCGCACTGCAATTTCATTACCATTGATCCGGTAACATTCAGTTTAAGCCGGACATGTTACCAGTAATTGAAAATAGCATCTCTTGGTGAAATTAATGGCTTTTGCCGTGCCTACACTTACGTGAATATTTTGTTTTAACCAGCCACCTGGATCACTCATTAATTGCAGACTTAAAAAATCCTGTGCGGACCCTTATGTATAAAGTTTAATATCATTATTAAACATTAAAATTATGAATATCTATCGTTCATTTTAACTTATTATCACGAATATAATATCAAATATAAAAAAAAAACAATTGTATGGTCAAGACTGAAATAATTTTTCAACTGCTGTTTTAGTTTTTAAACTTTTTTCACCTATGGACACAACAAAATAAATTTTAGAATAAAAGCTGCGAAGCTAAATATCGGCGAAACCGCATACATAAAATACCACAATTACCTATGCAAAATGTGCACGGTTCGCGGACTAAAAGTTTACACATTTTAGTCTCCAGTGATGAATAGGCAGAGCGGTAAGCGGAGCGTTTTTGCAGTCTTTTAAGGTTCCCAAAACGGGACCTTATTTCTAAGTCTCCGCACCGCTCCGTCCGTCTATCCATCTGTCGCCAAGCTGTACGTTTCTTATAATGGTAATGATATCATGATGGTAAGACAGATTAAATTTTCACATGATCTCTTGCCACTATAACAACATTTACTACAAACACAAAAAAAATATGTGAAGAGGCTCCCATACATCAAACATTATTTATTTTGTCGTTTTTATAGATAATGTGCGCGAGTCTGACATGTATTTAGCTGGGTTTTTGCACATGTTTTGCGGTGGGAAATTCTCAAATAATATAATATTAACTTTAAGTTAATGAGTCTGGATCAAATCGCTTTCGCTCCCGCTCATGCTGTCTACCAAAACCACACCCTTATGAACAACATTTTGTACAAAAATTGGCAACGCTGACCATCACGAAAAAGAATTGAATTAAACAATTCCAGTGCGTTTTAGGATGCAAGGGACATCGCTGCATCGTTCATTTAAAAAGGCTTTTGTTTACAACATTACGTATTCCTTATTTACAAACCAACATCCGACCGCAGTTTTTTGTCTATATGTATTCCGGGGTTCTACGTGTTTTCTATGTATAAAAAAAGGATTTCTCGCTTTTCAGTGTATTTATAACACAAGCTTTGAGTTGAGTATTACCATAGACAAACAAAAAACATATGGTATGATTTATCTATGGTATTACTATGCGGTTGAGTATTACTATACTTACTATACGGAAGTTAATGCTGGACAATCCAATCCACACAGTACCATCGTACTGTGTGGATTGGATTGTCCAGCATTATTTATTTATTGTATAAAGCATATTTTATTATTAGCCATCTTTAACATCCTTAAAACTATTATATATAGTTCCTAATTTATTTATTTATTTATTTATTTATTGATTTATTCACACTTGACTTACAGAACCATAGAACATTCCAAAGCGTCAAACATTATTCTATAACTTAGGTATCTAAAATCATTCTAAAATAGTTAACAAGGTAAGTACTTAAGATTATAAAATATTATTGCCTAAATTATCTCTATAACATAAAACAGTAGACTAAGAATTAAAATTAAAATTACATGTCACAATCAAAAAAAAAATTTAAGTTAATTTGATAGTCAAATCTAATAGTTTAGTTGTTGTCTGTCTATCAAAGTTACCTATGAGTTACCGATGATGTTATAAGGTACCTTATGATGTTATAAGTTACCTATGATGTTATAAGGTACCTTTATTGTTATTCATCTTTAAATTTTTATGATTTTAGTTTAATTTTGTTTTAGATTTTATCTGTATTTGTGGGTTTTTACTAGGTACTAATTTAAGTTTATTAGATTTTTTATTATAAGATATAAGTTTTCCGTGTTCCATATTATATCGCATTAGATTATTGTAATCTGTAATGTTATATATTATATATGATTAATAAAGGGAATTTAATTGAATTTAAACAAGCTCTGCTTAGCTTAGGACCAGAATATGCTATGTGAATTTTCCAGCATTATTTATTAAGTATATTAGGGATCTAGCATCCATAAAACTAGCTTACTTAACTAACTTTGCTAGGGCTAGTTGATGTTATGTGAATTAACCAGCTTTTATTTTATTTACTTGTACGCTAAATTATATTGACTTCAGACAATGAGCACCCAACAGCAGAAAACATACACCTCAGAACTCCACTTTCCGGGGTCAATCCCTACCCTCAGGGTAACGAGGGGATTAGAGAGGGGGTGGATCGGGCTAATGACCGACTTAGATACTAATTAGAACTCATCTCTAATGTAGGAGAACTTTAGTTGTATGAAAAATAATTTAGAATGTTTTGGAGGGATTTAATCTTTTTAGTTATTTTTTTTTACTTAGTAGAGTTCTCTATATTACGACGACCGATGTGGCGCGGTGGGCGAAGGTCCGCCTGCGACCGGTTGCGGGTTCGATTCCCGCCTCGGAACAAATTTGGACGGTCTGGGTGTTTTCTATGTATAATAAAAAATATCTATGTAATATATTGAGTTAAGTATATCAGTCATCTAGTACCCATACACAAGCTAAGCAAGCTTGGGGCTAGATGATGCTGTGTGGACTGTCCGGAATTATTTATTTATTTATTACGACTTTTGCTCTGGAGACCTGGTGTATATTTCTTCTATTGTTAGCCAGCTTTCTGTCCACTCTGCCTAGCGATGGCTTAAATTTTTAGGTATTGTTATTTTATCTATGTTTATAAAAGTGAATACTTGACTTATCCAGATCTATGTAACTACAAGAGCTAAGAAGCTCAAATCTTGCAAGGAGATTCCATATAGGACGTAGGGACCCACTAGGAATTTTTGAAAATTCTTATTGTAAGATAGTTAAAACGAGGTTAATGGGGTATTACAAAAGTCCACGCTACGGACATTTTGAGCGGGCCAGCTAGTTAGTGTTTAAGTATACTAGTAATTTGTCATTTCGTTGTTGTTACTTCATATCTTCATACACAGCCGGGTTAGTAACTTCATTTATAACTCTAGAACGGCTTTATAGATCTTAATGATGTATGATAAGTTGGATTTGTGCCCGACCCGAATAATAGAATAAAAAACGTTAAGGTTGCTCGCAAAAAAATAAAATTCTACGCTATAAAATAAATACTAAATCTGGACTTTTTTTACAGACATCGGAATAAGGTCTTCTTGTCAGCAATTATAAAAATAACCTTATTATATTCATTTTATTCAATCGTAGATCTGTGAATCGTAGTTAACTATACACTTGATTTCGTTTTAAAGCAATTAAATACAAATAAAATAATATTTATAGGTACCTAATGTCAAAAAAGTCATAAAAGCTGAGAGGCATTGTCAAAATAAATATTCATTGTTATTAAGTAAATAATGCTCTTAGTTATTAGATACCTTCCTAACTGCAGACGGTTGGAAACAGTCTGTAGTCCTAGAGATGGTCCAAATGATTCATATAGTTATATGTCGTCGTGTCCCCAAGACACTGGCTGCATTACCACGCTGTAAGGCAATGCTGATGCGCTGAGCCAGAGACTCACCAGCTCTCGGGTCACGCGTCACATACCAGACGCTCAGTTTTTAAAACCCGGAGAGCCTCGGTACCCGTCGGACCTAGGGTCTCGACTCCAATGGATTACGATGATGATGGATGATAGAGTAAAATTTGTCTCCTTTTTATAAGTTCATGAAACGCGCTTATGATAAAGTACTAGCTATGTTTTTACGTAACTAAAAAGAACAAAAGCTATAAATCCCCGAGTTGTGTGGGAGCTAAGTTACGAAAAATAAATAAACTATTTTGATTATTGCTGAACTTATGCTTCGCAGTACAATACCTAGGTCACAGATTAGGTAGTGTTACTCAGTTGACTTGTTTCTAAAACTGTACGTTTATTTTCTGCGGTTTATTCGAAATTGCTATATTTAGCTGTCTCATGACTGTTCACGATATTAAATAATACAGATAGAATACGCCTACATTCGTCAATTATTTTTAAATTCATTTCTCGAACTCGCCGCCCGATGATTAATTTTCTATTGTTTTTAATGGTAAACAAAATACAGCTGTAGAGTGATACACTTACGAATACATCTGAACCGACGGGACACAGATATTTCAGTGTAAATGCAGCTTTACATCCACAAAACTCATATTAGACAATCATCTGGAAAGATTGGATTTGTCGGCGCCGTCAAAACCAGATATTAAACATATTGGCGTATGATTTGGGACGCTGTATATTTTGTATACAATATACAGGGTAAATATTAAATTCCAAGATATTTTAATAGTTGACTGCACAGGTTCCATTAGCTAAGACAAGTGACAAAAGAAAAAAATAAAAACAGGTAAGGAATGTCTTAAATAGTGATACTTAGTACCTATTGTGTGTGAGCAAGTTTAGCGTAGTTGTCGTACGTAATTTGAATCTGCATTGTCATTTCTATTATGTACCGAACAATGATATTGCTTAGTTTATAGTAGTAACCTACTATCTGCCCGCGGTTTCGCTCGCGTTATTGTATGGAATAGTTTCAAGGCTATTTCTATCTCTATGTAGCCTATGTTTTATGTTTATTCCAGAGCTAGAATTACGTTATAAAATTTCAGCCCAATCTGTTCAGTAATTTTGCGTAAAAATTAACGAATATCCACCCATACATAAAATACATCGAAATTTTCTCGTTTATTAATATTAGTATAAAATAATATAAAGTGGTTCCATTAGCTAAGACAAGTGACAAAAGAAAAAAATAAAAACAGGTAAGGAATGTCTTAAATAGTGATACTTAGTACCTATTGTGTGTGAGCAAGTTTAGCGTAGTTGTCGTACGTAATTTGAAAATCTGCATTGTCGTTTCTATTATGTACCGAACAATGATATTGCTTAGTTTAAAGTAGTAACCTACTATCTGCCCGCGGTTTCGCTCGCGTTATTGTATGGAATAGTTTCAAGGCTATTTCTATCTCTATGTAGCCTATGTTTTATGTTTATTCCAGAGCTAGAATTACGTTATAAAATTTCAGCCCAATCTGTTCAGTAATTTTGCGTAAAAATTAACGAATATCCACCCATACATAAAATACATCGAAATTTTCTCGTTTATTAATATTAGTATAAAATAATATATAGTATTTTTAATTTCGCTTCCCTGATCCATAACTTATTATTAGCATCATGAAGGGCAGATTTAATTAAATTAAATTTTAATGTCTTTTGCACAAAAATATTGTTTTTATTACTGGAGGGTTTGTCCACCATCTTAGAAGGACATGATATGAGAGATAAAGATGAAGCACGCTTTTCCGAATCTCCAAAATACTTGAAGACTCCAAAACCATTTCAAAAACCCAAAACGCCATGAAGACTTTATTATTAACTAGCAACCCGCCCCGGCTTCGAACGGTTTTATAATACGTATGTAAACCTTCCTCTTGAATCACTCAATCTATTAAAAAAAACCTTATCAAAATCCGTAGCGTAGTTTTAAAGATTTAAACATTCAAAGGGATATAGGGACATAGGGACAGAGAAAGCGACTTTGTTTTATACTATGTAGTGACAACGTATAACATTTTTAAATTGCAAACAATATTTAGTGTTCACTGTCTGGAAAAAAATGACAAAAATCCATTTCCAAAGAGCGTTGATTACTTTCCCAAAAATAACTTCAATTTATCTCCGGAATTTTTGATTTGCACCCTTTCAGATATTAATGTCAGTATAGGCAAAGCAATCCAAGTGTTTGTCAACAGAAATCGATTTAATTTCATATGACATCAATCACCCTGTATAACTGTGGTGTCAGAGAATGCATGTGATTGATTCTGTATAGGAATGATTGATAGCTTTTTTAGAGTTCTGTTTTGAGCCTATTTTTTCTGTGTCATTATTGTAACCAAATTTATATAGTGATTTTCCACGCGGTTTTGTCGTCGTATAAGTTTTGTTTTTGAGTTATAGTTCCGTGAGCCACCGAGGATTTTGACGACCGATGTGGCGCGGTGGGCGAAGGTCCGCCTGCGACGCAGGAGGTTGCGGGTTCGATTCCCGCCTCGGAACAAATTTGTGCACGATCTGCAGAAATTTGTTCCGTTGGTCTGGGTGTTTATTATATATAATTAAAAATATCTATCTATGTAATGTATTGTATTAAGTATATCAGTCATCTAGTACCCATAACACAAGCTCTGCTTAGCTTGGGGCTAGATGATGCTGTGTGGTCTGTCCGGAATTATTTATTTATTGATTTTGATGATTATTTGATCAGCATCAGCATTGCCATACAGCGTGGTAATGCAGCCAGTGTCATGGGGACTCGACGACGTATTGGTATTGATATAGATCAGTTAAGCTACCTTATTTACAGGGTCACTTGTAGGTAGACCTGATCCTTTCAGGACGTGATAGTAGGGTTCAGTACACACACATTTGACTCTGAGGTACCCTGGTCTAAAGTTGAGCGTCTTCGGGTTAACTCCCCTCAGGTTAAATAGGGTGGTAAAGTTTGTATGGAAAATTACTATTCCTTGGTTTGATTCACTCAAAACTCGGTATAAAAAAACTGCAAAGTAAATAAGTACAC
The DNA here is from genome assembly GCA_944547425.1 of Eupithecia centaureata. Taxonomy (NCBI): domain Eukaryota; kingdom Metazoa; phylum Arthropoda; class Insecta; order Lepidoptera; family Geometridae; genus Eupithecia; species Eupithecia centaureata. The sequence goes on along the minus strand of OX155696.1, from coordinate 1,730,756 downwards.
ACGTATTTTTTATTTTTACGAACCTACCCCTAGGAGGCACAATATATTTCTGAAATTAGATAAATAACTTTCCATGTTGGCGAAGCCGCGGGGCGCAGCTAGTATTAAAATAAAATGATAGGTATTGCGTCCTTCACCGACTTGATGTTTGAATTTTTGCTTCAAAGAGTTTGAGTTCTGTAGTTTTTTAGTACTTACACGTAAATTAAATGCTATATAAGTCTGTTAAGTCTTAATAACTAAGTTCCCTCTAACTCACTGGCACCAGTTACTTAAACAAAACACTCCAAAACTGCGTGAATTTTCACTCAATTTACTTCCTCCAAATTCGCTCTCCCTAAATCCATGGCTCAAATCACAGCCGTTATTTATAAGGCCTTCGGAACCAGGGCTCTATAATATCTCAACACGACCTACTTTATACCTATACTCAGTTCTAGAATCTAAGATTTTTACTGTAAACAAATAACTATAAGTGAAAACTTAAGGCTCAAACAGGAGATACACTAGCGCCACCACTTATATGTTAAATAAAGGAATTTCCAAAAATCACACGTTCATTTGTTTACAAAATGAAACTAAGATGCATTAAAAAAAGCTTTATAGGGTTGTCAAATGTGTGTATTTTGGAAATTCCTTTGTTTAACGAAATTATATGATAAAATAAGTGATGGCGCTAGTGTACCTGCTGTTTCCGCCTTAACAATAACAGATGCATTAATTATTTGCATTTACAAGGTAAATGCAAAAACTCAAAACAAAATCACAAATTCAAACGAAGTATAGCGCATACGTAGCGAAAGAGGTTAGAAGTAGTTTTTCTTATTATCTTTGGTTATTTAAGGTTTATCTTGTTGTTGTGTATTAGTTCCTCTTGTTTGTTTATTTATATTTCTATAGCTTTAACTCAATTTTTTATATGTTTTGGATCTATCAAATGTTTACCAGGCCATGTCTCAAAATCAACGCCACGACTAGCTGCAGCTTCTAGTGGCATTATGCTGAGACGGTCCTTTTTGACAAAGTATGTAAATAGTTTCGGGTATATGTTTATAACTAGGTATGTAAATGACCAACCAAATGATTTTTCTTTCATTTTTTTTTCTATTACCTTATTGCTTCATTTGTTGCAGTACTTTTATGATGTGATAAATGATTTTTCTTTCTATTAGTTTACAATCAGTAAATCAATATCTTACAAAATAAGCACCTAGACAGGTCAAATTTAATACTATAGGTACATAATTATCAAAATAATATACGAAATAAAGTGATAATTGATTCAGTTCAATTTAATCTTTTGTCCACTAGTGGAAGAGCGAAATAGATAGAGGTATATATAGAATATAACTTCATTAGTTGTACCGCTGCGATATTTAACGACATGCTATCGATGCCACGATATTATGTCGTTAAATATCCCAATATTTCTGTGGTTCTGTCAGGCCTTTGCTTACAAAAAATATATAGGATCTTTGCACCGAGTGGAGTCCTTTCGTCGCCCCAGTAAATACATATTTATTGAGGTCTGAGAAGGGACGAAAACTTGTGCTCGGCGTCCCTTGGCATTAAAATTGTATGCTACTCAATAAATTTGAGGGTAGTTGAGAAAAGTTACGGAAGTGTGTACCTTATGGTGGTGTCTATAAGCGATGTTTTAATGTTTAAATAGGTGCTTGCTTTAAAGAAACGATTTTTCTTTTGCTGTGAGGAAAAGTTCACCTGAGATGCAAATTTCGTATATATTTGTATTACGTGTGTGACGAGTACCTAATTGTTAATAATTAAAATACCGTTTTGAAAAACGTTACAAGATTTCCCAGTAAAAAAAATTCTATTGGATTCCATTGTTCTTTGTTTTCATCAAAGACAAATACAACCCTTAAATACATAACTAAATGTAGGTACCATTTCGTTCTTCATTTCTCCCAAGTCGATTAGTTACTAGCTTATTTCCGCAACTTCGCACGTTCTTTGTAAAAAATGAAGCGCATCCACTCCTCTGTACATCATCTACCTCCCTGCCAAATTTAATTCATATCAAATCAGCCGTTTAGGTATGAAAAAGCAAAAGCAGATAAAAGACATAATTTTTACTTTTAAAGTATCAGGTATGAATTTTCTTAACTGTCTATTTTTTACAAATGCCTCGAAAACGACGTTTTGCCTACAAAAGCAGTATAATTGGACTGTAACTGTACTGTACTGTAAATTGGGTATATACATACAGTAGTATAGTAGTAGTAGTATATAGATAGTGATGTATAGTAGTATAATTGGACTGATCCTTTGCTCTATCAAGTCTCCAACACTATCACATTTCACATGAGCCCATCGAGTAAATCAATTACGAGGGAATGGATACGTTCAGATCATAGAGGCAAGTGTGGAGTACACTGGGTGGAGATCAATTCACTCGCTTTGTAAGACGATACCGCTTTGTATAGTGCTGATAGTGGTTGGAAATTCGTGAATGCTTCACAACTGACACGAAAGATTTCGTTTCTACAAGTTCCAAAGATAGTTGTAGGTATACCAACTAGTGGTACTTGAATCTTTGAATAGTTCGAACCATGGAAGTAATAAGTACAGTACTTAGTACGTATTACTTCCATTGTTCGAACAAACTACTTCAACTTCTTGTAGAATGGCTCTACGTCTGGTTGTACGGAATTCTGTCAATGACTGTCTTATGGTAGCTACAAAACAGATCGCTTTTCTGTCCCTGGTTGTCTAAAGATGTACGGAACGTTGTCATATCAGTTATTTAGTACTCATAACACAAGCTTTGATTAGCTTACTTTGGGGCTAGATGGTGGTGGTGGTGTGGATTGTCCGGCATTATTTATTTACTTATTATGTATTTATTTATTGGATGTTTGAGGCTGTCAAATTAAAATGGCATAGGCCATGCATGAGCCTTTCAAAGACCTGCATAGATTGACGTTGCCATACTGTCAACTCTAACTTGACTTATTTTTCTTTTTTTGTAGGTGATAGGCACCTACGTATTTTCAACATTATTGTAGGCATTTTACTCAATTACGCTTAACATATGAATCTATAAGTATGACTAAGACCCAAGACAAATTTTCTTCTTCGTTGTTCCCTATAGGCCATTTCCAATTCTCCATTATCTGCTACTGGTCCTCAAAACGGAACTCCATAACGGTAAGTGGAGCTTGATCTACGGGAGTCGTGTTTAATTGCCATCTCTAAAGTACATAGCAATTTGATACCTTGGGCTGGAATATACGATACGACACGAGGTCACGATGGAAAGATGTAATGATAAAGGACAATTAAGAGTGTTATGCCAAAAAAACTCGCTTGTCCTACAATCAGATTAAACAAGGTTAATGTATCTTTCAAAGGGCAATGTATACTCATCTTCAACAAAACTCCAAGTGAGTTGCAAGAACTCATCATCATCATCATCATCAACCTATATTAGTCCACTGCTGGACATAGGCCTCCCCCAATGAGCGCCCAATGAGTTGCAAGAACTATCAGTGAATAGGGGAGAAGGAGGCACATTAGGACACTTTTCAAAGAATAGGTCATAGATTTTTTTGTTTTTAAAATTTTTGTATGTTTTGTGCGGTAAAACCTATATTCGTATTTTACCTTTACAAATCAATAATAAAATAAACATGTTTATTGAGTAGATTATGCAAAATTTTCATTTTAGTAAGACACTGACAATGTCCAAAACTGCCCCCCTTGGGGGGTAGTTTAGGACGCTACTGGGTATGATAATATGATAGTAATAAAATCTTTAAAATTAAATATTTGAGTAATTATTTCATTATTATGAAATGTTTTAGTTAAAAACTATAAATTCTTCAATTATCACAATAAAATTCGTACATGACATCAACCAAACTTAGAAACTATGAAAATGCAGTTACTCAACTATGAAATCTTTAAATATGTAGATTATTATGCGTCATTTATTATTAGGATAAATAACAAACACAGTTTAAATCTTGAAAAATCTAATCTAAAAGTATCGCAGCAGTTCTGGAAGGGCTTTCATTCATTGGGCGATGGGAGCTTTGTCAGGATGATCCAATATTAATATCAACCACTCATCTCTTTTCTTTTCTACCATTCAATACCAGCAATTTTATTCATTTCCCAAGCCTCTGTGTATTTTTTAAATCCTTAGTACATTGGTACGCCAACAAACTGGTTTAATTGATATTAAACCATAATTTATCTTTGATGATTTTAAAATACTTATATTTTTCCATCATTACTTCTTCTTTTGTAAATAACTGATTGATGCTATATTTTTCTTATATTTGCTTCGGCGATAAGCAACTTAAAACAAATGAAAACTTTTTATATTACCAATCACACACATTATGACATGTCCTAAAGTGCCCCCTAATATCTAGTCCTAACCTACCCCAAGGGGTCATTTAAAAAACTTTGTGTCACAATTTTTTTTTTATTACTTTAGAAACTAATACGGTAGGCTCTATCCATGCATGGATACCCAAACTTAATAGAAACTATAAAAAACATATAATTTATTCTCAAAGTCACCAAATAAACCCTTACGGAGTTCAGATGAATAATTTACTCCAGCCAACGGAAAACCCGACCTGCTAATAAAATCAGTTTTACAGCTGACAGCGTGGTGAATGATATGTCATGGTTTGTAGTAGTAGTGTTGAATACTAAAATGCATTTTCTTCCAAAAATATGTCGATGGTTTTGGAGTAATCTCCAATGTCTAAAGGTGCCCCTGTCCTAAGCTACCTCCTTCTCCCTAAATTGCAACTAATTGTCAAACCTTTGTAAAAGGCTTACTTTATAAGAACTGATTATTAAGAAGATAAAAAACCTTGGCACCAATTATTTCTTTGAAAGTAAAGGTTTTGCTTCTTACTTTACCTCAAAAATAATGAAGTGAACAAAAATCAAAGTGAGCACTTTATTTGCTAGTTTTAATTATTTTTAACATGAATTTTATTACGTGTCCAAGAGTCATGTCCAGTCTAAAAGGAATAAAGCACTTTGACTCTGAAAAACGACGTTGAGGATGGATTTGAGGAAAAGGATAAAGAAAGCCCAAACACGGACGGCATGATTGTATGTAGCTAGACATTAGAAATATTTTTTACAACTCCTTTTTCTTCCGCATCATCGAAGTCTCTCTCTTCATAGCTTCATAGTTATTCCGTTTTTTGAAAACTGTTAAAAAACCATTTCCACTCAATTCTAAAAATCCCTTATGTGTTAGCTAATTTTAATTTCTTTTTTTTTTATGCTCTATATTTGTTCTGTTTCTACGTTTCTACGTACCTGTAGCCATGAACTAGTGAAATTGGCAAAACTTTCCTTAAAACTCCAAAAGAGGAATAAAATTATAGTTTAAAAAAAAAATGCCATTACTTACCGGAACGTAGTCATGCTAGAATCTTCGTTTCTTATGCCAGAAACATAGGTACTTGCGTGTCGCGGTGTGTCGGGGCGCGCCAGAAGCATATCGGTTTCATACATTTAGTATGGTTAGGGACATACTTGTATAGCGTGTCGTGTCGCGACACGGTCTATCGTGTCGCAGACTGCTAGCCGCCGATTGCGCCAGAGCGGTGGTGGGGGTTATGTCGCGACACGTAAATATGTTTCCGCCCTTACTGAGTAAGTTTCTGTTCAAGTTGATCGTTTCAACATTTCAACGTGTGAATAGTTTATTCGAGAGCTTAGTTAACTAGGCCTAGAATTGAGCCGACGCCGACGTAAAGTATACTTAGGTACAATACACACAGAGGTTCAGATATCTTAAGGCACGTCATCAAATTGGCAGATCCATCGAAAATCGTCGGTTTGTTTGATTTCTCAGCCTGTACAAAGCTAAAATCAAGGTTTGCGCTGACTCAACTCTTGGTCAGCATGAGTGGTCAAAGACTGGTGATGATTTTGTGTGAAGACAAACAAAAGAGCATCAATAAATAATGACAAACACCGAACACTATTTAAATATCAGAGTTTTTTTTTCAATTTGCCTCTTTGCACTGGAGACAGCAAGCGTTCAAAGAATTGCTTTACGGAACCCTACAAACTATAAACATATAATTATTGCTTTTTAGAACCTTCTAGATGTTTTCTATGTACATACAATAACAAAAAATATATTTAATATAAGTATTGTTTTATGTAGGTACTTATATTAGTTAGTCAGACCGCGACTTGGCAAAAGTAGTGTAGGACGCCCTCCGGCCAGGTAGGATCTACGAAAGACTGCTGGCAGATGCTGGATACGGTAAGTTGAGGACAAGGCACTATGGCGCTCATTTGGGGAGGCCTATGTCCAGCAGTGGACCAATTTAGGCTGATGATGATCTTTTGTTGAAATCGGGTTTAGATTTTAAACAGTTTCTTGGAAGTTTTTGAAATAACTTTTCATGCACTAAACGTTAAAATTAACCGACGTGACGTAGCTGTTTCATTGTCACATATCTTTTGGTAAACATCAGCCATACTTTGATTTTAACATAACTTTAGTAAGAGTTCTGTTCAAAATTGCCAAATACGAAATTAGGAAATTTCTTACAATAGGTGGATGTAAGGGAAACTTCATTGTATTTTATAAGAGCTACCTATTTTGTGAACGAAATAAAAACGTTTTATTTTATTTGACTAGCTTTTCTAGCTAATCTTAGGCAAGTTTATAAAGAAATTAAAAAATGTTTTGATTTGACTACCCTTTCTAGCTTATGCTTCGTGATCAATTGGGCCGGTTTGGTGTACTGAACTTCGTTTGTAAAACTTGTATCGACGTATGCACGACAAATTCACTAAACATTTGTCCAGCGAATACATCCTAATTGGAGGATTCACTAACTAAACTGAATTACACGAGCTACGTCATAACTACGTAGCCAAGCCATGTCGTACGCAGTTTAGCCACGTAGTATCTAGCCTGGACTGTGTTGCCAACGAGTGAATGCGATTAGCAACTCTATTAAATTGTCTGTTGGCAACCCAACTTGACGCACGTCTATGACTGGGAGCACAATTTTATTGTTTGCAACCCTATGGTTTTTTAACTAATAAGATACTGACCTTTAGTCATGATAGTTAGCCTATAGATTTCTTAAGACCATAACAAATTTATTCAAAGTAATATTAATAATGGACAATCCACAGCATTATCTAGCCGGCAGCTCAGCAGAGTTTACGTTATGGGTACAATAGATTACATAAAATAGATACAAAAATATGAGTACAGTCATTTTTAAAATTTGAGTAGAAAGATATTTATTTTTAAAATATTTTTAACACACAGAACAAATGTTTGCTGCTCGTATAATTTTTATTCCCACGGCGGGAATCGAACAAAGAATAAATTACGAGGTATTTACTTTGACGGGGTTTTATCCCATTCTGATAGACTTAGAGATTCGGCAGACTCTATTTTTATGTCCTGTAATTCAACTTAAAGGTCTCCACACACTGAAGCCGGAGGCGGAGCGGAGGCGAAGGCGTGTGAGTTTTAATCATATGAAAGACTACTCACACACCACAGGCGGTGGCGGCGCGGTGCCATAGGAAAAACCGGCACGCCTTCGCCTCCGCTCCGCCTCCGGCATCAATGTGTGGAGACTTTTAAAGCGCCATGGTGCGAAAATGTACACTTGACATAAACGAAATGGTACTAACGTATAATCCTTGTGCAGCCGACTGTACAAATGAGTAACAACGGAGTGCATTCCACCGCAAAATGTGTCTTAATAAAAGCATTTTAAGTTCCCATTTCCTGAAATACCTCGAGTGCGACCTAACTCCAAGTCTTAGACAGTTGAGTGAATACCTCACCTTTGTAATCAAAATACCCGCAATTCCGTACGTTTCTTCAGGAAGATGTTACGTTCTATATACAGTACGCTTAGTACGAGTGAGCACAGTTTAATTACGATAAAAAATATTGGAAGCTCGATAGCTTGATTAAATTGTATTCTTAATTCTTTATTGCTCTACAAATATACAAAAAACTTAAACCTAGATAGGTAATGGCAAAGATTTAAACCTAAAAAGATTTTTTTTCCAACAAACCTTATTATAATATGTAACTTGCAAATAGAATTAAATCCTTATAGTCTACATAATTGAAAAACTACCAACTAAAATTTAAGTAAGCCTTAAAAATACATGTACTTACCTAAACCTTAAAACTAGATTGGTTTCATTTCATACATTTTCATTCCATTTCATGAACAGGCAAGTTTGATCCTAAAAAGAGTTATATTCCAATAAACCTTATTAGGAGAGTCAAGTATTGAATTGAATCCTTTATAGTCTATATAGTTGATAAACTACATATTAAAATTAAGAGGTTAAAACTCTATCTCGCTTACACGTACAAAAAAAGAATGAGAAAAATACAATATACAATATTCCGTGTTAATGGACTTCATAAAATCTCTCAAAACCATTCGAAAACTATAATCTAATAAAACAAAGATTTTAGTACCCTATGAACATGAAATTATTCTACCGAAAATTATATAAAAATTATGTACTACGAAAATTAGTTTCTCTTTATCCGGTAGAGACGTCGCAAGGCACCTAATATATGGGAAGTAACGGAAACTATTTTGGTATTGTAAAATACTGCGCAAGTGTTACTAAGGACTCAGAATCGGCATTCTGTTTATATGCTTCCAGAGATGTTGGTATTTTGGAAGAACGCAGCCGGGAAATGTCTGCACAGGAGGTTGTGGATTCGATTTCCGTTTCGGAAAAGAATCTGCCGAAAATTTGTTCGGGGTATTTTGGGTGATTTCTATGTATTATAAAAATATTTATGTATGTAGTCAGGTTTTGTATATCTACCTGTTACCTAGGTACACAAAACACAAGCTCTACTTAATTTGGGGCTAAATGATGCTATGTGAATTTTACAGAATTATTTACTTACTAGCTGGTGCCCGCGACTTCGTCTGCGCATGATTAGTATTTGGAGTACTCGCGATTTTACTTGCGTAATTCCCTTTCCCGTGGGATTTTCGGGATAAAATAAAGCCTATGTGTTATTCCAGCTTATAATCTATCTCTTTGCCAAATTTCATCCGTTCAGCAGTTTTTGTGTGAAAGAGTAACAAACATCTATCAATCTATCCATTCACACTTACAAACTTTCGCGTTTATCAGTTCAATTCAGTTTGATTACCCTGGGCTATACGGGTTTTTTAAAATTTCTCACAGTATCTGAACGACGCGTGTGTACGCGTCGTCGTTGAGATACTGTGAGAAATTTTTGAAAACCCGTATAGCCCAGGGGAACCAAACTGAATTCCGGGATAAAATGTATCCCATGTCCAATCGTCCCGAGTTCCATTCGAATTCATTCACTTCCGTCGTGATGCGTGGTTAAAAAATTCTTCTATCACCCTCTCTCCCAGGGGAACCTTTCCGAATTCCGGGATAAAAAGTATCCCATGTCCTTCCTTGTAGTATGAACTCAAATCGTCCCGAGTTTCATTCCAACTCATTCAGCAGTTTCGGCGTGATGCGCGGTAAAGGAATTTTACTTTCATACCCTGTCCCATGAGAACCTTACTGAATTCCGGGATAAAAAGTATCCTATGTCCTTCCTCGTAGTATGACCTATAATTATGCCGAGTTTCATTTCAATCCATCAAGTAGTTTCGGCGTGATGCGCGTTTACGATACAGACAGACAGACAGACAGACAGACAGACATGAATGAAAAAAAATACAGTTTTGGCTTGAGTACCGATAATAGAGTGCCCTCCAAAAAAAATTTTCAAAATATCTTCAATGTACAGAATTGGACCTGTTACAGTTTTATTATAAGTACTAGCTGGTGCCCGCGACTTCGTCTGCGCATGATTAGTACTTGGAGTACTCGCGATTTTACTTGCGTAATTCCCTTTCCCGTGGGATTTTCGAGATAAAATAAAGCCTATTTCTTATTCCAGCTTATAATCTATCTCTGTGCCATTTCATCCAGATCCGTTCAGCAGTTTTTGCGTGAAAGAGTAACAAACATCCATCCATCTATCCATTCATACTTACAAACTTTCGCGTTTATCAGTTCAATTCAGTTTGTTTCCCCTGGGCTATACGGGTTTTCAAAAATTTCTCACTGCATCTGAACGACGCGTACACACGCGTCGTTCAGATGCTGTGAGAAATTTTTGAAAACCCGTATAGCCCAGGGGAACCAAACTGAATTCCGGGATAAAATGTATCCCATGTCCAATCGTCCCGAGTTCCATTCGAATTCATTCAATTCCGTCATGATGCGTGGTTAAAGAATTTTTGTTCCACCCTCTCTCCCAGGGGAACATTACTGAATTTCGGGATAAAATTATCCCATGTCCTTCCTTGTACTACGAACTCAAATCGTCCTGAGTGTCATTCCAATTCATTCAGCAGTTTCGGCGTGATGCGCGGTAAAGGAATTTTACTTTCATACCCTCTCCCATGAGAACCTTACTGAATTCCGGGATAAAAAGTATCCTATGTCCTTCCTCGTAGTATGACCTATAATCATGCCGAGTTTCATTTCAATCCATCAAGTAGTTTCGGCGTGATGCGCGTTTACGATACAGACAGACAGACAGACAGACAGACAGACAGACAGACATGAATAAAAAAAATGACAGTTTTGGCTTGAGTATCGATAATAGAGTGCACTCCAAAAAAAATTTTCAAAATATCTTCAATGTACAGAATTGGACCTGTTACAGTTTTATTATAAGTATAGATAGATAGATTACAACCAATTAGACTTCTTAGTATTACAATTCAGATTGAGCTTAGTGCATACTTTTGCCAACAATCTAGAGGTAGCTCAATCTATATCAATACCAATCGGAAACGTCCCTGTGTTAAAACAATAGTGGCTAACTAGCTAACTAGCAAATCTAGTCAAAATTGGAGACATTTCAGAACTTCTTGATTATGAAACTCCAACTTTGGTTCATTATACAGGGGGATCTCGTAACCGAGTCAAATCAGGATTGGGACACACTGTATAAATAGACCGATGTATTGAGTAATTGAGTTATAGTGACATCTTATTCATAATTCATAAATCAACCTCCAAAGTGCAAAAGGGATGAGTAAACAATGAATTGTATAATAATACTGGTCAATCCACATAGTATCATCTAGCCCCAAGCTAAGCAGGGCTTGTGTTATGGGTACTAGATTACTGACTAACCTAATACAATACACTACTTCTTACGAGAGCTGGTGAGTATCTGGCTCAGCACATCAGCATTGCTATACAGCGTGGTAATGCAGCCAGTGTCTTGGGGACGCGACGACTGGTATTGACATGGATCAATTGAACTACCTTAAGACTGTTTGCAACCGTCTGTAGTTAGCTCAATAGTTTCAATTGTACTAGTTTAATTTTTTTCTATTCCTTGATTGTAGTGGTTTCACATTTCAGCGTAAAGATATTATCTTTGATTATATACTTGTCTAGATGGAGTGTTGCGCTGCAATCGCAACAAAAACAACAGGCCAGACTTGAAGCGCTTGTGTGCGAATTACGCACACAAGTATGTGTAACTACAAGCGTGCTACGTCACATGTGGCTGTACTAAGTGATACCAGCTCTTGAATATTTCCCATAATAATAGGGAAAAAATGTTTAGATTTTGAATCATCTATAATTATTTGATTTTAAATTTTAATTTACTTTTTAGAATGTTGTACATATGGATTACTAAGTAAAATATATGTGTAAGGAAAAGTAAAAATATTACTGAAAATTAAAGTTTATTTATAATATTGTAGTTCTTAATTATATTTATACAAGTCATAAAATCATGCTTACAATTAGATTATTTACATATAGATACATTTGACGACCGTTGTGGCGCGGGGCGTTGGGGTAAACATGTTCTTGAGTGGAGACCGCCACTCGGCAAACGTAGTGTAGTAGGACGCCCTCCGGCCAGGTGGGATGACGATCTGCGAAGGACTGCTGGTAGATGCTGGATGCGGCAAGCTGAAGACAGGGCGCTATGGCGCTAATTAGGGGAGGCCTATGTCCAGCAGTGGACTAATATAGGCTGATCATGATTATGATGACGATGAATAAGAAACGAAAACGGGTTCGTATAAAAGCGATCCCGCAATCAGAAACGCCCTATCTCTATGGCATGTACCTAGTAGCAACCTCAATAGGGGCAATCTTATGGGGGGCAGGGGGTATTTAGCAGTTTCGACTCAATCTACGGCGCCGGCAAAATCTCGAAAAACATTTGTTGGGTCGTGATTAAATACTTTTTTCATATTAGCTATTATTCACTATGGAAATGTTGTATTCATAGAGCAGGCAACCCAGTTAACATGGCGTCAAATGGCATCGTATTTAAGGACAACATTAAAACTTTATTATTAAATTGTTTCGTTAACTTACAGTGATTCAAAGTGTACTTACCGATGATAAGTAATTTATTTAATTGTTTTCAATATTCCTTTGTAATTCCTGCACACTTTTATAGCGCAAATCGTCATCTTTATTTGTCACGAAACGCGTGTGCGCCGCATAAAGTCAGAGTCGCCACTGACGAGGCGGAATCAGCTTATGAGCCAACAGTTGGCTGATATATTTTTTGGCGTTTTGACGCTCGAACTATCTATCTAGACAAGTATATAATCAAAGGATATTATTACGGCTTTCCCATTCGTCAATGCGCGAGGGCCGGTGCGGCGGCAGATACCTATGACTGAGAATCTAAAGTCGCACAAATATCTCATCAAAAAATCTCATCAAAATCTGGGTTTAGAAAAAAAAGTATCTAAATGATGAGGTCGACACGTGACCCGAGAGCTAGTGAAAAAACCTACTAGATTCAATTAGTTTTTATCCTTTGAATGTAGTTTTCTTTGTTCATTCTTACTTCACTAGATAGTATAAAACAAAGTCGCTTTCTCTGTCCTTATGTCCCTCCCTAGGTATGCTTAAATGTTTAATATTACGCAACAGATTTTGATGCGGTTTTTTTAATAGATAGAGTAATTCGAGGGGAAGGTTTATACGTATAATAAAACCGTGCGAAGCCGGGGCGGGTCGCTAGTTTATTTTAAATGCGAAATTTTGTATGGATGTAGGTATAGGTTTGATCTTACACGCAAAAACTACTGGATCGGGCTTAAACATTTAAAACTGACGTAGTTCTAGCCCTGAAATAACACATCGTTCTATTCATCCCATAAATTAGTTTCCTCGGGATAGAAATAGCCTAGAAACATTTCTATAGAAACAACCCGTGGGCAGATTACCCAAAGTAAAAAATGTTTATCTCTCTCGCTCGAAAACAGTGACATTGTTGTTCAAAAATAATGAAAGAAATCGATTTTTGCCTACAAATGAACATAATTGAGCTAAACGAACTTTTGTAAATGAGCTTGTATTAAATCCCTAGTGAAGCAGCTTAGGGTAGTCACGATTAAAATGCGGCAAATAATCTTCTGTTAAAACTCCTCTGTTTTAGGCCCTCAAATTCCTAGTCCCTAGGGGCACATTTCCTAGATTTATGGCGTACTTTAAACGCTGGTTAGCAAAACCTTGTGGTTAGACCCTATGGTGCGTCAAAGAAAGTCTAGAGTTAAGCGAATGTGAACTTCAGAGTGGGATGGTTGGTGAAACATGTCTTTAAATAAGGGTTCATCATAAAATAAATAAATAATGCTGGACAATCCACACAGGATCATTTAGATTCTAAATTTATAGATTTTTTTACGAAACTTACAACCAAATATTTGCAGATCGTACCATATTAAATAAACAAAATTCGATCCACAAAGTTGTTTCGTAACGATACTATATTTTATACTAGAAGAACCTCGCATTTTCACCTACGTAATTCCTGTTCCCGTAGGAATTCCGGGATAAAATATAGCCTTTAAGTTATTCCAGACTATAATCTATCTCTGTGCCAAATTTCATTCATATCCGTTCGGTAGTTTTTGGGTGAAAGAGTAACAAATATCCATCCATCAATACTTACAAACTTTCGCGTTTATAATATTAGTAGAAATTAGGATAGTAGGATTAATTTTATTTCGCAATACGGTCGTGGTCGCTAACTATCGTGTTTCTCTGAAGTCTAGCTTTAAAATATTTTTAGAGTTTGGACACAAGTGGTATCTAAGGGTTTGGATCGCAGTTCACTGAAAATATTTCAAAGGTAATTTGCTTTTTGGAATGTTTGTGGGAGATTTAGTTTTAAACATTCCAAGAAGAGTCAACATTTATGCTTATACAGTGAAGTTATTTTTATACTGGTCCATGCCGTATCTTCTATGAAAGCATTTTGGTTATTTTATTCATATGGAAACTGGTTCATGGCTATCTTACTATTATAATAAATGGGAAAGTCTGTGTGAATGTTTGTTATAAGTAGTAACTACTTAAGTTATTTAAGTGTAATATGGTATGTTTAGGCCATAGGCTATTAAAATTTCGAAATTTTAACCTATGAGGGGGTTAATAGGGTGGTAAAGTTTAAACGGATAATTATTATTTCTTGGTTTGATTCTCTCAAAATTCGGTATTAATAAAGTATGGAGTGAATAACTAGACACGTATTTTTTATTTTTAAATAATAACCCCAATATTTTTCTGAAATTTTTAGGACAAAAAACTCTGGTTCGAGAGCGAAGCCGCGGGGCGCATCTAGTATAGGACTAAGGCTAAATAAAGCTTTTATTTTTAGGTGGATTATTTGGGGTGTTTTTTTTCAAGGAGGGACACTTTTGTTAATAATAATGGAGGATCTTAAGGTGAGTAACAAAAACTGCAATAAATAATTGCACTCCAAGTAAGCACTTTTTTGTAACAAACACAAAAAGCCAATCTGACATTGCCGAGTTCCTTAAAATGAACGTTTTTACGAAAGTAATTTGGACCCCAATTTAGGGATGTCACCAGTTTTTATTACAGCAAGATTTTAGCGTTACTTCTTATTTGCACACCCCTAGATTACATTCCTAATGTAAACAAATTACATTCGTTGCGAAATAAGGCGAGGCGCAAATTTGCCACTCATTGTGTATCATGGTTGCTCGTGTGAGCTGGTAATTAAGTAATTAGGAATAATCTAAAAGTAAGTAACTTCGTGAAAGAAATAAATATTGTTTATTATCGTATAGAATTTACTAGGAAGAATCGTATATCTAGTACCCAAGATACAACCTCTGATTTCTCTGTGGGGAATGATGCGCTCTGGATTGAACAGCATTATTTTCGATTTTTTTTCCATTGGCACCTACGTCTTTTTGTAAAAGATTTGACAGGCAAAGTCGTGCTTTATAAGTGGTAGATAATAAAAAGTATTTTTTCCTTTGACGTTAGAAATAGAGTTGCTCGTTTGCACCGCCCCTAAAAATATTTCATGTGTAAAGATAATAAGATTAAGTTGTATCTTTGTAATGTCTTACGAAACTGTCTGAATTTGTGTTGACCTTAATTACAAATAATTTTATCAAAATTATTCTAGTGCCAATGAAAATTCATGATTCTTTTAAGTGTAAACATAATAAAGAAATGACGGTTATTTATCGGTTATTTCTCGCGTACCGTATGTTTTTATTTTCTTTACGTTTCCATTGCAGCAGGGAACACAACATAGTCACTGGCCGCGTGACAATAATCGTGAAATTTAGGGAAAATAAATAACAAGATAAGCACTCCATACATTTCCGATAAATAATGGTTTTTATGATAATCAATCGTAAAATATTAAAGATACGAGTGTTTTTAGGTAAAAGCACTCTTGTCTTCTTCTCTTGGTATTTGGGTTTTTTCTTCATTCTTGATTTGGTCTATTATGCATTTATTTTGCTAGCATAGCCAGCCTAACTCAGGCTAGAAGCGCAGAATATTTGAAGGCTTCGCGGAGTGACCTCGGCTAGTTGAGGAATTCTGTTCTTTGTGCTGTTTCTCCAACGCATTCCAGGACTACGTCTAGTAGTTTAATACAAGAAAATAAATACAAGGTTTCACATAAAGAGGTAAGTCTTATTACGATGGAATAGGGATGAAAATGCACGCCTTTAAGTGCGGTTTCAGTGAAGCACTCAGCTTGAATAATAACTTGCATTTGCTTTAAAATACCTAAATTATTTATGTATTTTAGTGCTTTTAACGTCGCGTCGGTTATGAAGCATAAAATCGTTGCGACAAGATTTCTAGTCAGAGATCCGTTTGCCTTTGGTATCTTTCTAAAGCCAGAAACATACTTGCGTGTCGCGGTGTGTCGGGGCGCGCCAGAAGCATATCGGTTTCATACATTTAGTATGGTTAGGGACATACTTGTATGGCGCGACACGGTCTATCGTGTCGCAGAATGCTAGCCGCCGATTCGCCGATTGCGCCAGAGCGGTGGTGGGGGTTATGTCGCGACACGTAAATATGTTTCGGCTTAAATCATGACGTGTCCAAGTGTCCTGTATGTAACGTTTTAAGGAAATAAAGCATTTTACTATTGACTATTGACATGCCTGATAGAAATGTAAGTAATCTTTATTAACAACGAAAATTACAAGCAAGGAATAGAAAAATTACAACTAGTATTTACAATTGAAACCACTGAGAACTGCAGACGGTTGCAAACAGTCTAAAGGTAGCTCAATTGATCCATGTCAATACCAGTCGGAAGCGTCCCCAAGACACTGGCTGCATTACCACGCTGTATGGCTATAGAAATTGCTTTCAGCGAAAAGACAGCATTTACGTTCATTCATCTATTACAGTACTACTACTACGCTGTTCACCTAAGTTAAATAATTATAAGTATATAAAAAAATAATTCAATTGATTTAAGTGAGTCTTGGACTCTATAGAGAGTAATCGCCATTGTATTTCTAGTGATTTAGTTTTTTCGAACATACGTAGCAAATTTCATAATTGTAAAATTCTTCACTTCTCTCTCACTGTCTTTTTCTGTTCACATAAGAAATAACAATGCTTACCAACTGTTTTAAGGTAATAGACCATTATGAATAAGGGGCTAAGTCGTTATAACATTTATTAAAATTGCCGTAGTAAAACTTCAAAAATGTTTTACAAACTTCCCCCTGTGGTGGTGACATGGTATCTCAGAGCTCAGCTATCAAACAAAAGCATGCATTTGACGTCCACAACATTCTCTAAAGAATAGGACCATACATGACCACTTCACTCCATGCTACGCTACTTTCAGGCAAAACTATTGGACCACTACTAATGGACCAGGTTGAAATTCGAATAGACCTAGTTTTAGAATATAGACTATTTATCAAGTCATAAATTAGTTTCCATTGGATAGAAATAGCCTTAACTTAACTTAAAACTCTTCCATATAAACAATTGCCAACACCTGTGAAACCGCAGGGCAGATACTATCAAAAACTAGTAACATCGGAACAAAAACAATATCATCTAGCACCTACAAGGGTAAGGGGTGAATTATGAAAGCATTTTCAAGGGCATTAAGTGGCGATTACAATAGGCATGATTTCTGGTTTAGTCCAAAAGTTATGTATTAGAGTCCAGCTCTAAAGGTCAGCTAGAATTCAGATGGAGTAATTTCCATTCTTTCTTCTTTGGGTTTTCAATTATTGAAATTAAAAAAACTGTCATCATCAAAAACCGTCATGTGGGTTTTCAATAATTGATGAAAAAAGACAGATTTTTGATGATGACAGTTTTTTTACAAGATTCACACACAGCATAAGAAAAGTAACAAAGGAACAGTATTATAATTGCCGCGGAGCGCAATTCCCCTGTATATCGTAACATAAAGAATAAAGTTCAGGCATGTAAGGAATTAGTTTGCTCTCCGAAAGTACGCAGTGACATCCTCCAGCTTGGACTGACGTTGATTGAAAACTTGGAGTCTAACTTGTAACGTGTTTTCGGGTAAAGACGAGCTCGTCGTGCGGTTATTTGCTGATTAGAAAAATACTTAAGAAGACGCAGACCCATTCTAAAAGAAGTTGAAGAAAAACGCTTAAAGCTTTCTTTTAGCGGTGCACCAAGAGTCTTCTTTCTTGAACGTAAATAGCCAGAATAGCCTATACTTTCCCTCGACTAATGGCGACTGAGACAAATTATAGACTTGTGCTGCTTGCTCAATTGCTCTACCAAGACTGATTCGAAGTCATTGCAAAAGCTGTGAATGATGGTAAAATGCAAAAAAGCACTCTCTTAACAAATTAGCTTAAATTGAAGGGGTATTACACCTCCCCTTTAAGTGGAGACTTAGGGGTTAACTAACTAGGTCTACCGGGGTGATTGTTTAAACTTGAGTTCTGATTCTAACAACGTTAGTAGTAGTTCTAGTAATGTTTTCAATGTCAGAATCCGTTTTGTCAGTCTTACCTTTATGGTCTAAGATCCGACTGCAGGATTAGCCCGCTTACCGTTTTTGCTTGAAACCAAACTTTTAAAAATATTTGTAATTAGGTTATATGCATACATATACTAGGTTACCTATCAAAATTTGGCCGCAAGTATTTTAAATTAAATAATTTGTAATTGATTGTTGGAAAAACGTTTCGTTCACTTCTTTATTAAATAAAACTACGTCTACACGACGGCAATTTAAGCAAAGATTCTAAAAAATCACGGTTGTCGTTGCTTACTTGGCCGCACCTCTTTGAAGCCAGATTTAAACAGGTATAATATCGAAAAAAAATTACGTTCAGAACATACATTTATAAATTATGTATTAAATTAAAGCAATGTTTTTTTCTATATTATCATAAAGGGTTGGCTAATTAAATCCGGCCGCAAATAAGGGTCGCCTGCTGTTAAAGATGCTAAATATTCTAGGTAGAGTGAAAGAAAATAAGCGCGTAACAAATGTTTGTGAAATCTGAGAATATTTATTAAATTATCATTATTTATTTATTTAGGTATGTTCCGACTTCAAATCTTTAGACAATGGAATTGGATATAACCTATTTAATAAACGATAGGTAATATTATTGCGTAATTATTATTTTATTCATTATTAGGTATCTATTATTTTATTCATTATTTTATTTTTGTTGTTGTCATTTTGTACACCCCCTGCCTTTCTTAAATTCACATAATTCTTTCCATCCAAAGGTTGCCTGGAAGAGATCGCTTCTAAGCGATAAGGCCGCCCATTGTACTTGTATTTTGTTATGTTCCTTTTTGTAATGTTTTTTCTGGTGTACAATAAAGAATTTTTGTATTGTATTGTATTGTATTATTTGCGTGCGAGACAGTACACGTCATGAGCTATCCTCCATATTTTGTTCAGCGCTAGACTTACTTTTGACATTATTACATTAAAATAATGACATCATTACATTGAAATAATGTCACTATAGCGAATAATTAATTAAAGTAATTACTGTATTGCGTGCGTCTAGTCTAGTCTTTGAAACTATACCTAGGTATATCTACCTTCATTAAAATCTAAAACAAACCAATGTTTATACAACGAAGTACCCACCTGTTATGAAAAACGTCAAACAAACTGCTGTAGGTATATAGGTACCCTCCTTTTGGATTTTTTAAAACCTTTTCATATAAGGTTTTTTAAAAAAAATCCAAAAGGAGGGTTAGCTCACGCTAACAAATTTTACAAATATCCATGGTATATTTTCAGCCATCTTACAAATATCAATGACTATACGCTACGTAACCGTGTATCTCATGTATAAAAATTCAGACCCCGCCAGGGCGGTATTAAGGCTATGATGACGTCATTAGTCCTGGCCCGTTTGAACCGGCGTTCCACAGCGTTAAGTGAACGTGAAATATATTGCCGGCGAAATAGCCACGTTTAAAACGGTAATTTAAAATTTAAAGGAATAGTTTTCATTTGGAGGAAATTGAGTTTTTGGTGCTTGTTCTCAGCGAAGAATGTTTTGTTTTGAAAGAACATTCTAGATTCTATTCTTAGAGGAATAAGGCAATTCTATTATTGCAGTGTTTTTATTTCTCATCTTATTTATTTGTTGCTTTGCGCGCAATTTTCCGGGGTAAAAAACTCAAATGTTATTTCATAGGTCGAAAACTACGTTTACCATGAAAATTTTAGCCTTAGTCTTACGACTAAGGCTATGAATAACATTTGAGTTTTTTACCCCGGAAAATTGCGCGCAAAGCAACAAATAAATAAGGTGAGAAATAAAAACACTGCGTTTGGTGTGTGAGAAACATGTACCTAAGATGATTATGTTGAACATGGTACTGTCATTATGCAGGTATTTATTCTTTGAATCACGTAGACTATCTTGGACCCATATTATAGATTGCACGAACAGCCCTCTTCTGCAGCACAAATACGTTGGTAATGTCTGCAGCGTTTCCCCACAGTAGTATACCTACTTACTCCTTACTTCACTACATAGTATAAAACAAAGTCGCTTTTTTGTCCTTAGTTACCTATGTCCCTTTGACTACTTAAATCTTTAAAACTACGCAACGGATTTTGATGCGGTTTTTAATAGATAGGGTGATTCAAGAGGAAGGTTTATACGTATAACAAAACTTTGCGAAGCTGGGGCGGGTCGCTAGTATATTATAAACGCCAAAGTTTGTATGAAATAGATTTTGGTTTCCTCTTTCACGCATAAACTATAAAATCGGGCTGAAAATGACATAGTTTTAGCGCTGGAATAATCTATATTTTCATCCCATAAATCGGTTTTTCATGGGACATAAATAGCCTTGAGTCAATTCCATAGAAACAACGCGTTCGAAGCCGCAGGATAGAGGTAATACTTTAAAAGTAGCTGAAATAAACAAGTATTCGATCCATATTTATAAATTAACGGATTTTTGATATAATATAATGTATTTATATAATTCCGGACAGTCCACACAACATCATCTAGCCCCAAGCTAAGCAGAGCTTGTGTTATGGGTACTAGATGACTGATATACTTAGTACAATACGTCAGTTCGTTTTCCATCCAGTAGTATTCGTAGTTCGATAATATAACTGTTTGGATAGATATATTCTAAATAATTCCATCCATACTGACTAATCGCACTTATTGGACACGCACATTTTATTCCAAATAGAACTAAAGACAGTGGTGTTGAAAAACCAAAAACATACGAAAGAGAATACAAAAATTATTCAGTAAAGAGAATAAAATTGAAACCGGCCCGTACCCCTGTATATCATGCGAGCGGTCCCGAGGGCGCGATAGCGGCCTAACACGCTTTTATTTATTTCTGACGCTGCCAAGGTTACTTGAATATCTTTCGTTATAATTTTCGATAGTTTTAGGGCATTTTATAATGCTGAAAAATCCACACAGTCAAACTTCAAATCTTCAAACCTAAAACTAAACAGAGCTTGTGTTATGGGTACTAGATGGCTTATTGTATTATGTAATACATACTGTATTATGTAATACATAATACAATTCATTGCATAGATAGGGTGCTATGGCGGTATATGTACTTTGATGATAACTACATAGGTAGATTTGACTATACATTTTCTATGCATAGTAAAATATACTTAATCAATACTTGTAAACTAAACAAATATATATCCATAGTCGGTAATCGAACCCGCAAACACCTGCGTCGCAGGCAGACCTTCGCCCACCGCGCCACATCGGTCGTCATGAGAATGCATAAATCGTGATTGTTTGTTACGATAAATCTGTAAAAATATTAATATATTATTTTTACAGATTAGCTGCGCCCCGCAGCATCGTGTAAAATTATTTATTTGTCAAATATCATATTTTTATACTTATTATCCTATTCCAAAAACACAAAAAACATACAAATCGGTCCAGCCGTTCTCGAGTTACAAATGGTGTAACTAACACGACTTTCTTTTATATATTACTAGCTGCGCCCCGCAGCGTCACCCGCGGGGAAATTTATTTATTTGTCAAATACCATATTTTTATACATAATATGCTATTCCCGACGAAGACAAATCCAAAAACACAAAAATCATAAAAATCGATCCAGCCGTTCTCGAGTTATAAGTGTTGTAACAAACACGACTTTTTTTATTTTTGTGTTTTTGGATAAGTCTTCGTCGGGAATAGCATATCTATATATACAGATATGCTATTCCCGACGAAGACTTATCCAAAAACACAAAAATCATAAAAATCGGTCCAGCCGTTCTCGAGTTATAAATGGTGTAACTAACACGACTTTCTTTTATATTATAACTAGCGACCCGCCCCGGCTTCGCACGGTTTTATTATAAGTACCGAACGGGATAAAAAGTATCCTATGTCCTTCTCCTGGCTCTAAACTACCTCCCTGCCAATTTTCAGCTAAATCGGTTCAGCCGTCCTTTAGTTATAAGTGAAGTAACTAACACGACTTTCTTTTATATATATAGATGATTCAGAACATCCTTTTTGGAAGGCCAGTATTTTGTTAACTTTACCTTAAAAAGGGTCTGGTCTGCTATTCTCGAACCGAAAGGTCTGTTGCGTGACGATGGCAAGAGGCCCGACGCGACGGTATGACACTGGTCCCATGGGAGTTGGGGAGGCCCATTGTGTGGGACGCTACATGCGTCGACACACTTGTGCCTTTTTTACAATAATACACAGGGTCGTACAAACGAAGGTCTAGTTCGTCCTTAGAATAATTTATTCAGTTTTTTCATGTTTTTAAAATAATAATAAAAATCTAAGTCTTAGGTAGGTAAATAAATAAATGTAAGTGTAGGCCAAACATGAGCCCCGTTGAGGGGCTACACCATGGCTTAAAACTAGTTAAAACTAAGTTTAGGATAAGCTTAATTATTTATCTAAATTTTCAAAAGTAAAAGATATATATCTATCGTCACTTTAGGTACCTTTAAGCTTTAAGATTCAGCATAAACGCAAATCAAATGTAGTAAAATAGCAATAAAAAGCCTTAAAATTAAGATAGATAGATAGATAACTTCTTTATTGCACCATCAAAATTTGTAGTAACATATAAGCTTAAACACTAATAACTACATCTAAAGTGGCACAATCGGCGGCCTTATCGCTAAAAGCGATCTCTTCCAGGCAACCTTTGGATGGACAGGATTGGTTAATTTACTAAAGAAGATAAGATATTTTACTTAAACCCATAGCTCTCAAACCAATGACCAAATTTTATAACCTACAAATACCCATTCCAACTACGGGACGCCAAAAGTGCCCAAGATACGTTCCATTGACTCTCAGTTCCAATAACGTATTTTAACGTTAAACGTTATAATAGCTGCTAAATGTAACCCGACGTGTGCCAATACCCTAATCATACTCTGTTGCACTTTATACAGGGTGTTTCGAGGCCACAGGGTCTTTGAAAAGCCGGCTTTGTTAGCAACAATATCCAGGCAATTTCAATTTCAAATGATTGAGTAGTATTAAAATGCATGTGTTTATCACTAACATAGTATAAAACAAAGTCGCTTTCTCTGTCTATCCTTGTGTACGTTTAAATCTTTAAAACTACGCAAATATTTTGATGCGGTTTTTTTATTAGATAGAATGATTCAAGAGGGAGGTATAAAGGTATAATAAAACCGTGCGAAGCCGGGGCGGGTCGCTAGTTTTGTATATACGAATTGGAGTTAAGAAATTATTTCGAGTAGGACGCATTTATTTTGACGATTCAATGGAACAGAACAGATTATCGTATATTGCCTACAAAACGGTTTCAAATCCGGAATCAAAGTACGATTTTTCTTAACTTTAAACCCCAAAATACGATAATGGAAATCTTTTAGGAATGCTTAAATGCCTTCGAATATTTATCAAGTGGAGTTCAAATAGCACTACTACATTTTTTTAGGGCATGGTGCCTAAAATTTGCAAAATATTGAGGAATAACCTTTGACAATGTTTAACAATAAACTTACCTAATATATTTAGATCTCAGTGCTATTGTAATATTATTAAATAATTATTTCCAGATAAAGACACAAAAATTAACTCATGATAAACCTTGGAATTTCTTTTATTATATTTTAAATTATAGTTTATGTTATGTTTACTAGATGCTGTTTATATTTTTTTAATTCACTGTTATTTTAAGATAATTATTTACTGACCCTAAGAAAACATAAATTTACATGACCTCTATACTAAGGCAAAACATGTTTGTTACTTAAATATTTCATAAGCACATCCTTTGTGAACCCTGCTTGCAAATAAATAAATATTTAAAGTAAACTCTAGTTATTGTGTAGGCTTGGTGATTCCATGAAAAGACATAAAAAGTGATATGATATCATAAAATTACACCCAGTTAAAGCACATCCTGTACAATGCGTCAGTTTAGTTTAGCCATTTTGAGTTCGTGCTCATGTCAAAGGAATTCCGGCTAAAACCCGTGAGGATAAAGTTCGCATTCGGATGATCGCTCTAAATACTCGCACCAGGTTGGATTTTACCTTTTGCTGATTCACTTGTTACATGTTCATATTTTAAAAGGAACTGACAGTTAAGGATAAAAGATTGAAGCGAAAATCGAGAAAATGATACCTTAGTTATTTCTTATACTAGTTAAATGATGTGAAGTGTGTAATGTAGTTTAAATTTTGACTTGTCTAAGTGCTTATTTAAGCTCTAAAAAATTAAGTTTTTTTTGATTTCTGAATTTTAAAAAAACTTTAAATTGATTTGAGCATCGGTAAGTGTAAGCCTATGTTTACCTATGTTACGTTAACCAATACACTGACGTTAACCTATTTTAAGTTTACGTAGTCTTGAGTATGTCTTCTTAACATAAAAATAACTGGTGGTAGTTAACAAGGGGTCAAGTATGATGCAAGTACTATTTTTATCTATTTACTAATATTCTGAGATTTGATTTTGTGCAAAAACGGCTCGAAGCTGTAATCTATACTTAGATTTAGATAATAACAGATATTGCATCCACGGGGGAAGCAATATCTGTTATTATTAATTTAAAAAATTGTGATATATATACTTAGACATGTTACTTAATTGAATTTTTGAACACTCTTAAAATGGCGATTTTATTGTTTTATCTTTATTTTAGTCTAAAATGTTGGTTTTGTAAGTATTCTAAAATAGTTTCAAAGAAAGGAGATAAAATTAAATAAATCACGTTTATTATTTTAAATCTCTTACTTCTTTATTTTAAAAAAAATGTGCACAAAACAGTTTTGCAAGCCAGTGTAGTTAATCTGCTTACAGTCACAATGAATTATTCTATGATAGCTAAGAGAGAATCAATTAGAATTACACTTACAGCATTTCGTACAATAATCAAAAGGAACACACATCTTCAGGCTTTAATTAACAACGAAAATTACAATCAAGTAATAGAAACAAATTAAACCTATTATAATAATTGAAACAATTGAGCCAACTGCAGACGTTGCTAACAGTCTAGAGGTAGCTGCTGCTTCTACATTGCATTCTTAGTTGCCATAAGTTTTCGTTATGCATTTTGTTTCTAAAAACAAAAAATATTTCCACTCATTTCATTCATTTTATCCAACAAAATGATAATCAATCCCAATACTTATCCCATTTACAAAAGTCGCACGGCTAATTCAAGAATTTATCATCAAAATTCTACAGTAGAACAAAATGCTCAACAGAAATAAAATAGTTAATACAATTTGAGTTCACTCCGAGAACCACACAGCTCCAATAATGTGAATAATATAACAGCATTACAGATGTACGGAACACCTGGGCAGGTCTTATTCATAAAAGTGGTTTAGAGGAGCTTTGTAAGTTGGTTGGAGGTTCAAATAATTTAGTTTAGATGTTTATGAATAAAAATGCCGGTTATGCATCATCATGTAGCCCTAAAGTGAGCAGATTTTATGGTATTATACTTTTAATTGTGTCTTGTCTTATTGCATGATATGCAAAAAGAAAACATTATGCACCAAGAAAGCAAAGAAAGTGATATAATCGTCATAGTCAGACAATTTGGCGCATATAATATATGTAAAAGATGACAATCGTTTGATTATTCTAAGTACTTCATAAGTAACAATTTACAATATTATTATTTCACTTAATTTATTTAAAACCTCGCTAAAAAAAAATCCATAGATAAAAGAATAAAATACTATAAAACATGAGTAAAAATATATCAAAACTACGAATCACCAGCCGCGAAGCTAGGCTCACGCAGCCGGTGGTTAGGTTAGACAGAGGAACTTCCTGACGATACGCGCCGAGTCCAGGAGAACCGATACCGCTTTTGGATCTGGCCTTTTTAAAAATTTTCAACGTCTACCTAGCCAAACTACCAAACTAAAACTTCACTGTAACCATTGTAAGCTTTATGAATAAGACTCCGCTTTTATGACGTCATACAAAATGCATGTTTGACGAGATGAAATCTGCTGTGGCCATTTCAAATTGGACTTTTATTTCGCAGTTCCAAAGTTGTGTTTCTGCATTTTGATGTTGTAATAAAACTGTTTTGCTATTGCATTTACAGTACAATATGTTTTTACGATTTCGTTCAATTCGGTATTAGGATTAAATAACAAAGTAAATCAGAACTGGTATTTGCTATTGAAACGGTTGAGCTAAATACAGACTGTTGAAAATAATCTAGTGGTTCAACTGTTCCATGTTTTCAGTTATAGTTAAAATGTTGATCAAAACTACTTGGTTTAAGATTGTTCATCAAAACAGCTATTTTTGCTTCATTTGCAAATTAAGTTAAATGAATAAGAAAAATATTATTTTATACAAAAATAAATTTTCTAATCCAATTCTCGATCTTTTCCGATATTACCACAATTTCAACAAAACATTTATCAAAACGGGTGATATTTCAAAAGAGGTCAGGGCTTTTGAATTATTATCCAACTGGAAAAACAAAAGGTTGGTCAGTAAAGCACCTATCTATTACAAAACTACCGCTTCCAAACGTTATCGGCCCCATCAATAAGCTATCTAACGGTGAAATTTTCCCGAAATTTCCCCCATTTTTCCTTTTAGGTCCCAGATCCGTGACTCGCGACATCATTTCATAAATTCTGCGACACCTGTGTTGTTCGCAAACTTAAATGTAGTTACTAGGTACAGTCTGCGACGAAAACAACTGCGCACTCAAACATCAGATAAAACTTTTTAAACTTTCTTTAAAATAATGTTTATCGAGTATACATATTTTATTATTTAAAGCGATGGAAACTTAGAAGAATTATAAACATAAGGTTTACGATAAAAATCCGATAAAAACCCGATAAATAATCTTTATTTTATATCAGATAACATAAAAATAGCTTCTTATTTTTTAAAGTGAGATGATCAATGATATTTTTCAACAACTTAAATTACGATCAATGAATAGAAACCAACAAGAACTAGTATTTACAAATAAAACAATTTAGATAACAGTCTGTTAGATAGCTTTGACTTAAGTTAATACAATATAATAAATCATCATCATCAAGCTATACTTGTCCAATGCTGGATATATGCCTCCCCTAATGAGCGCCGAAATGCCCAGTCTTTTTTTTTAGGTTTCCACATCCTGCATCTGCCTGCAGATTTTCGCAGATCGTCATCCCACCTGGCCGGAGGGCGTCCTACACTACGTTTGCCGAGTCACGGTCTCCACTTCAGAACACGTTTACCCCAACGGTTGTCGATTCTTCGCGAGATACGACCGGCCCATATCTTGCGCCATTTCAGTTTGCTAATTTTTTGAGCTATGTCTATAACCTTTGTTCTCTGTCGGATGTACCTATTCAGAACGAATTATGTTCTTCAGAGAAATTCCGATACAATAAATACATCCAATTTAATACAATAAATATACATAAGTATAGTTTTTAATAAAAGAAACAACAAAAATTAATGGACACACTGTAGATCATACAAACTTACAACTTTAGGGTTCATATTATGATATCGTGTAAAAAATTTCAGTATTTAATTTAATTTACAGTATTTATTGACAATATCGGTGTAGTTTTCACTGCTGACTGTACCCTCGGCTGATTTTAATCGGCGATCTGAAAACAACCTTAATCTCACAGCGATACGACTGATACTAGAGAAAAAGATTTAAATGGGGTGAAAAGAGTTTGAAAGAAAATTTGTGCTTGCTAAGTGTTTTGCGAAAAGTGCTTTTAGTATTTTGTGGTTATGATAATTTAAGGATGGTTGCATGACATGTGACTAATATGCTAAGAAAGCTATTTTGCTACTTCCTTAGAAAAACTTTTCTTGTAAAGAATTACGGATATTTTAGTTGGAGTTCTTTCTTCTTTTGGAGATCTTTAAATGGCATTTATTAAATACCTACGAAATGACAAACTTTAACAATTTTTTTTTGCTGCTTGTTTATTTATTTATTAAATAAATAAAACACATTATTCCTCTTCTATGACATGCTTTGTGGATCAGTGAAGCAAAGAGACTAATTTGAAGAAGATTGCTTCGATTTCCGTTGCGGGACAAATACTTTTAACCTGCGTTGTTTACCTACATCGACATAATTGTATTAACTTTCTAGTTCGGCTACTAAATTGTTAACAACAGTCTGCAGCTCAACTTGTTGTATTGAACTTGCTTGAATTGTTTCTAATCGTTGGTTGTGATTTTTTTTGTGGGTAATGATAAATAAAGTTACTAGATGCGCCCCGCGACTTCGCCCGCGAACCAGAGTTTTTTTCGTACAAATTTCAGAAATTTCCTGCACACCGCCTAGGGTATGATGTGTAAAAATAAAAAATACTTGACTGAAATAAACCATTCCTTATTTATGTTTTGTCATGCGTTGGATTAAAATAGGTTGATGAGGATATTTCCATACTCTATGCAAGCAAATCCGCAAGCAAAACCTTACAACTAAAATAGGTATCCTAGCAATTTAAACGGAGTTACAAGCTCAGCAGTATAAAGCAGCCCCAGAGCACCTGTATCTAGACTTGGCTAGCCTTTCTACATATTTGCATAACACTTAGGTTTGCTTTGTGCTAGATATTTGATATTGTTCAACTATGTTACACTGAGATTTCGTACAATGGATCTTTATGGTTTTCTTGAATATTTTCTTTGTTTTCACAAGTCACATTATAAATAATTGTTATAAACTAGTATCTGCTTCACACGGCTATTTCTATCGCATTGGAATTTATTTATGGTAAGAAAAGTAGCTGTAGCTATGGCGCTCACTATGGGAGGCCTAATATAGGCTGATGATGATCATGTAAAGTATCCAATGTCTTATTTCAGGGCTAGAACTACGTCTTTTCGATATTTCAGCCCAATCCGTTCAGTTATTTTGGCGTGAAGATATGACAAACATCCATTCATCTTAACTTTCGTATTTGTAATATTGTGTGATGTGAGACGTCAGTCCGCCATGTTTGCATAATATAGACAAAATGGCGCCTTTGATGTTCGGGATAAATATTTCAGCTTTGAAGAGTTCCCGATCCTTTTCACGGTTCGTGAGTTCCTCGATACATTCCGAGTTATTCTTGCTTGAAAAGGTTTTGTAAGAATCAATAAAAAATGATAAATATTTTCTTTAAGACGAGCGGGTGAGGCGTCTTCTGGACCATCGTGATATACATCGTCGGCCATTTCGTGACTTACTGTCAGACGAAAGGTAAAAATGATTTGGAGCAATAGAAAATAATCATCAATATTTATTTAACCTTGAAAAGAGTTCGATGGTAAATACATATTAAAATAATATTAAAAATATACTTAAGTAAAAAAATACATAAGATTTTAATTTTTGTAAAATTGTTATTGAGATTCATTGTAGGTACTAGAGTAATCTAGAGTATAGTTAATCATAAGTAGGTACGTAATGTTTTCTACTTCGAATAGTATTTGGATCCGTATAATTGTTTTTTAATGGTTAGTATTTATATTGCTTGATGGCTTTTAAGTTTTAAGCAATAAGAACTCATAGCATAATGCTTACTCATAAGCAGAATCGGATTTGCTTAAATTATCCATAACTTGTACCTAACCATTAGTATAATTTATGAGGTAGGTATATGACAGTCATCTTGTACCTACTCATAACACAAGCTCTGCTTAGCTTGGGGTTAGATAATGCTGTGTGGATTGTCCAGCATATTTTTTTCTTAAACCTAAATGTTAAATAATCCATACGTTTTGCAAATAAATAAAATTTAAATAGAACATTATTTTAATACTACGAACTTATTTCAGGTTTTGTGACCTACAACGGCTAATTAAAAAATCTCGTTTTACACTTTAAATCATTAAATTTAGTTGGATATTTTTAAATCTTTCACTTATTTTTTATAATATTAAAAAATTACTTCTCAACAGAACAGCAAACGACAGACTACTTTTTTACTATCAAAATGATACAAAGCGTGGCAAAAACTAGTTTTAAAACAATTTACTATATCCTTTATCATCTGTCAAACTGAAAACTCATCTATAACCCACTGATAAAACAAATGGACCCTTATTTATAAAGTTATCGCGCTATTAAATGACTGCCAGCGTATAACTCAACTTATAATAAAGTTATTCCTTTCTGGATTCACTGCTTCTTAATGTTTAAACATGGAAGTAAGTTATTCTCAATGTTTTATTACAAGAGTTTAATAGTTATAAGATCATTTAAATGAATTAAGTGTAATTTTCTACCTTCAAAGACCTTTTTCATGACAGTTTTTAGAATTGGGTACAAGTATATTTTAAATCGGCTTTAAAATGATGTTATTTTAATCGGCATGTTTGTTATTCGTTATCTTCGCCTATTTTTGACAGTTTTTGATTATCGCCCTTTTTAAAGAAAGAGGAGACTCAGGTTGTTTTTGGGGGATAACTATAAACATGGTTAACAATGATCCAACTACAAATATACAAACAAATTTTTGTTTTTGTATAATTTCTTAATCATCTAGAACTTCCACCCACTTTTTTATGTCATTTTCCGTTAAATTTCAGTCATTCAGACGTAAAAAGCACAAACGAAAAACATACAGTGAGACTGAATAACTTTCAATACAATACAATACAAAATTCTTTATTGCACACCAGAAACATTTAACACAGGACAGGAAAAAAAACAAATAATAGGTTGTACAATGGGCGGCCTTATCGCTATGAGCGATTTATTCCAGGCAACCTTTGGATGGACATGGAGTGGAAGCGTAAATGAAGACGGTGGCGCGTTTCAATTTACATTAATCATACTTAATTCGAATGTTTGGATTGATGGATCAAAACTACTCAACTGAACAAATAGGCTACTTTTTATAATGTTTCAGGCGGGTGAAATTGCGAGGCTCTAGCTATTTAATAATATTAGTATAACTGTTGTCACCAGGGCCCGAATTCCACTAAATAAATCGCTTCACCTTTCTAATGGTATCGTGTCAAACTGACAGAGTTAAACTCTTTTCGGTATTCTACTAGCACAAACTTTTTGAGATTCATTCATAGCTGTGACGTTTATGGCTACCAATTTCACATTCTAATTATGAAAGTCTCTTCAAGCGCAAAAAATAGTAGAATACCAAATGCAAGAACGTCATTTTAGCCATCTTGATAGTATGACGCTATTGAGACCTTTGTTTTGAAATTGTGGAATTCGTATTGACTTTTGTATTGTCTATGATTGTTGAGTTATAAAATAAATAATGTATATACCTATGAAAGTTACCATAAGACACATTACGTAAGATAGAGCGCCCCTATCATAGTTTTATCTTTCAGTCAATTGTAGGTGAGGGAATTTGCGGCGACATAAGTGCCACATCTATTTCTTCTATCTGCCATCTTGGTCGCATAGGCAGTATTACGCCATTATTCTTTTTGTGGGCTATCTGGTTTTATAGGCATGTTTTTTTATCCGCAAGGTTAAGGTATGTTTTTCTTGCCTATATTTTGGGAATTTCTTGGTTCGTTGTCGTTTAGTCTTCAAAAGGTAATAGGGGCTATATTCTGTTAAAGTAATCGCTTCACGATGGCAATAAAATCGTCATAGAATAGCACTTTTTGGAAATCTACGCTATGAAGTGTGACGGGTCTATTTTTCTGCACTGTGTTTGTTGGCCTGTAAAATAAATTTTTGATAACGAAAGTAAGTTTGAATAGAATCGACCAAATTACTTGATAAGTGGGTCATCTTCACATAGCCTAAAGTAGAATCCTAGTTTTAAGAAACACAATATTCTAATCGCACCCTTACATTAAAACGTAATACCATCTGTGTCTAACGATTTATAGCCTCCTCATTAAATATTAAGTATATAGTAGCATAAAGTATACTGTTTAATATTTACTTATATTATACTACCATCTACCCACGGCTTTGCACGCGTTATTTCAATGGAAACGTTTCAAGGAGATTTCTATGAGAACTAATTTATGGGTTGAAAAGTAGCCCATGTTAAGACATGGGTAGTTCTAGCCCTAGAATAAGTTCCAGGGCTAGAACTACGTCTATTTCAATACAATCAGAAAGCATCATCTAGCCACAAGCTAAGCAGATTCTAGATGACTGATATACTTTAAAAATAATACATTTATTACAGATCGATATTGTTACTAATCATAGAATTCTACGCGCAGCTTCGAATACGTTGTTTCTATGGAAAAGTTTCAAGGGTATTTTATTTTCCATGGGAACTGATTATGAGATAAAAAGTAGCCTACGATTTATTCCAGGGCATCATTCAAAATTTCAGCCCAATCCGTATAGTAGGAACGTGAAAGAGTAGCAAACATACATATAAACTTTCGCATTCATAATTTAGTACGGATATCAATGTATTTGTATTTCACACAGACTTTCATAAATATTTTATAAATTAGATTTTTAATTCACTTTACATTATCAATTACTTATACATTATTAAAGTAGAAGTAAAGCAATTGGCTAGCAGAATCAGCTCCCAGACAGACAGAGTCAAAGAAGCTTTGCAACACTTTATTACGGTTTCACTCCAAATTAATTAGAATTTCAAACTGTAAGCATTGAAACTGTAAGCAGGTCGCGACGGTCGCTATAAGAGGGCAACTTCTGCCGTGTTAATCGTTGTTTAGTTAAAGTTTAAACGTAACACGATTGTCTGTTGACTGAATTTTGAGAGTTGGCAGCACTATCCTATCCTACTAATATACCCGAAATTTTGTAAGTATGGATGGATGGATGGATGTTTGTTACTCTTTCACGCAAAAGCTATTTAACCGATATGGATGAAATTTGGCACAGAGATAGATTATAGTCTGGCATAACAAAAAGGCTATATTTTATCACGGAATTCATACGAGAACGGGAATTAAGCGGGTGAAACCGCGAGGCGCTGCTAGTACAGCATAAAACAAAGTTATTTCCCGCTGTCAGTATGTATGTAAATATCCTTAAAACTACGTTACGGATATTGATGCAGTTTTTTTTAATAAATAGTGATTCAAGAGGAAAGATTATATGTATAACACAACCGTGCAAAGCCGGGGCGTGTCGCTAGTTAGGTAATAAGTCTCGTGGTTAAGGTGGATCGGTTTAACTTAGGCCACTGTCATTTGAATCACTCCTATAGAATTCGAAACGTATGTTACGTTTCGAATATTTCCTAATGCTTCCATGGCGATAGAGAAGTTAATAAATTACGCAAAAACACAAACATTTTTCCGTTATAGCTTTTATATTTTTATCTCGATCCAAAACTAGCTAAAAATTATCAAATATCTTACCATTATCTTACCATCTTACTATTATAATAAATGGGAACGTCTTTGTGAATGTTCAATCAAAACACGGTGTAAATAAACTATGGTGTGAATACACACATTTTTTTTTGCATAATAACCTTTTGCGAGCCCTTGCAATAAATTTCTGAAATTTGTATAAAAAAACTCCGGTTCTCAGGCGAAGCCGCGGGGCGCATCTAGTATGAAATAAAGTAAAGCTTTCAGCTATAACATGTCTAGATTAATGTACGACCTTGCATTTAAAGCAATAACTTAGGTAGACAAAGCAATTTAACACAAAAATGGGATTTAAAACCGATATCAAAAGCGTTATAAAAGCAATATTATTAAGTAGTTATACGTGACAGATTAAATAAAATTTATATAACTTATTTGAAACATTTAAATGGTTGTCCCTTTGGCGATCACGTAGTTAATACGTGCAGACGCATGTGGGTTTTTTATGAGAGAATAATTTTGAAATAATATATAGGTATATAATTTTGAAGTTGTGAAAACATTAGCGGCCTTACCACAAAAAAAAGTAACGACTTAGACACGCGTTTAACAGTTGTTTAACATGGTTTTGTAGGGTGACTTTTGCTAAACAACTGTTAAACACGTGTCTAAGTGATTTTGTTTTTCGTGATAAGGCTGTAATTCTCTTTGTTTTTTCTAAGCAGAAGGATCGTGGCTCTCATTTTATTTAATACTTGTAGCGCCTCGCGGTTTCACCTGCGTAATTCCCGTTCCCACGGGAATTCCGGGATAAAAATTCCTGTGTTATTCCAGACTATAATCTACATATCTCTGTGCCAAATTTTATCTATATCCGTTCAGTAATTTTTGCGTGAAAGAGTAACAAACATCCATCCATCATACTTAATTACACACTTACAAACTTTCACGATTAGTAGGATATTTCAATAGATAGCGAATTGAGATAAAAGAGCCAAAATTACTATGAATCACAAAAATTGTGTATTGTCTGTCTGTCGTCAATATACCTCTTAAATATAACTACATGTATGTATTGTTAGTAGCGAGCATAGAAATCAGAATTATCTATGGTAGCGAGCCTTTCTTGAATTTATGAAATAATAAATACCCAATGCTGGACAAGATAATCCACACAGTATCATCTAACCCCAAGTTAAGTAGAGCTTGTGTTATGGGTACCTACTGGATGATATTTCTTTATTATACATAGAAAACACTCACAAATTCACAATCCCGGAACAAATTTTTGTAGATCATACTTTCATCTGTCCCAAGGGGGGAATCGAACCCGCAACCTCTTGCGTCGCAGGCGGACCTTTGCCCACCGCGCCACATCGGTCGTATGTCTATTTATTATATTTTCCATAGAATTATAGAAAATTCTGTTCCACGTCAGAGGTAAACTGTGTATAGATTAACTTGTTTTATAATAGTAATTTTTAAAGATATTGGATAAGTTAACTTTATAGTTTACATATAGGTAAATGGATAAATGATAAAAAATTCTGTGTTTTCTAAAATGTTGTATTGTTCGACTCAAAAGCTATTATTTACAGTTTACATAACGTGACGTTTGAACTTGCTGGCAACAATGTAATAATCATCATCTGCCTATATTAGTCCACAGCTGGACATATGCCTCCTCTAATGAACGCCATAGCGCTCTGTCTTAAGCTTTCCGCAGTATTTGGCAGATCATCATCCCACCTGGCCGGAGGGCGTCCTACACTACGTTTGCCAAGTCGCGATCTCCACTCAAGAACAAGTATACCCCAACGGTTGTAAGTTCTTCGCGAGATATGTCCGGCCCACTGCCACTTCAGCTTGCTAGTTCTTTGAGATATGTCGATAAATTTGGTTTTCACAATATGTTATTTATGTCATAAACAGAATTTTCTTTGTCAGTTAAAAATGTACTAAAATGTATAGTTAAACATCCAAAAGGCAAACAACACAGGCAGTGTCCCTGACATCAGGTCATCCTAATCTGTCGAAACTTGCAGCTCGCAATCCCCGCCTTGCTAGTTTTAGACTGAGGGGTGCTATACCGTGGTCGTTGACTATCGGAAGGACTGGTTTTTCACTTCACAGTGGTTTGACTCTGGTTTGCCCATTTTTATTTGACTCCATTATCACGTGACCACAGAGACACGCCGGCGACCACGCGGTTGCCATAGTTAGTAGGTATATGTTGTGTATAAGTTGTTTGTGGTGTATAAGTTTTAGTAATCTAATGTGTATATTAGTTTTAAGGTACATTTGATAAGGACTTTACAGTAAGTTATGTAAGATCTGTCTACTTATTCTAATGTTTTCCGAAATAAATGACTTTATTGTTATTTACTATGTCGTTGATCGTTTACCAAAAGTACCTACCAATTAAAAAAATGTAGCGATAATAATACATATAGCATTTACATGCTTTAGAGCTTCTTACGCTATAAGGACGGAAAGTTTCATACACTGTTCGTCAAAGTTAACCGATCAAACATGGCTCGTCCAAATATACCAGACTGGCTTTCTGCTATTAGCAAACAAGACACATGTTGCCATGACTCTAATCACCACTACAAACGTCCAAATATTAAGAGAATACAAACAATCGTATTTTCTTTGATCAAGGTCGAAAAAATTACAATATGGTTATTCGAACCATTATTGTATAAATTTTACGATCTAATGATCAAAACAAAAAATCAGAAACAAAAGCTAACGGACCACGGCACTTACCATCTGCAGCCATCACCTGCCAGGCGAACTTCACCCTTCTTGATTGATGTTTGGGAACTTAAAACAATATCTGTTTGCGGTAACTTCGAAGAATCCCCAAGTTCGATGTTCTTATCTGTTCGATTGTTGGACTCCGCGAAATATCAGCGAGTTTCGAACTTTGACTGCGAGGTCAGGGTTGGCGTGACACGAACTGATGCGCAAAGTAGATAATAATAATAGCATTTACTAAAAGTTAGTCAAAGGTGTTTCAGTTTTATCAATATCCTTATAATAAATTAATATGAAAGTCTGTGTGAATGTTTGTTGCCTCGTATCTCCTTACTATATTAATTTTGGTACCTTTTGACAATAGATAGATAGAAAACGCTTTATTGCATACTTAGATAAAAATAACAATACACAATAAAATTACTTAGACTAAGTGACAATTGGCGGGCTTATCGCTGAAGAGCGATCTCTACCAGAGAACAGTGGATGGATAGAATCATTGACAATGACAAATAGATAGCTTAGGTTCTATACTAGTTTTGCTTTTGTTTTTTTTCCTTGATTTTAGTTTTGGGGGGTCCATATTCTAGGTTTATCTCCCTAATTTTCTATGGAAACTAAAACCATTATTTAAATCTACACGGGAAGCGTTGAAGTTTAGCCAATCCTGTTGAAATATTAATTTGTATTATAATTCGTTAGCGCTTACACCCAGTATGATTCCTAATGGCGGCTCCTCACTTGGCTTAGCGTATTCGTGAGTCGATATTGTTGTGTTTGCCTCAAATAATCAAATATTTCAAATACCGTCAAATACGTCATCCACACATGGACTTGTACGGGCCTTAGGCCAAGGCCTTGCCTTATTTTAATCCTTTGATGTGTAATCAAAAACCAACAAGTTGACGGAAACGCATATTCGCTATTTGCGTTGTTTGCCATATTCGTGCAAATACAATCAAATAGACCGTCTACACATTGATGTATTTGGACAAATAATGCAAATACACGAACACGATACGCCAAGTGAGGAGCCGCCATAAGAAATTAAATCAAACAATAAAAATCGACTTTGACGGTACCTACCTACTTGAACCCGCTAATCCCTCAGTAAAAAATGCCCTGTGAGTAAGAACAATATAAACTCAAAAACCTTGTTAAGTAGCATCTACTTAACATAGAATAGTACAATATTCATCAACAATTTTCCAAAAGGTTTCTTATAATCTTAAGCAGCAATTTCCACTCGCGAATAAGTCGAGAATACTAAAGCAACGTTCATCTTAATATCAAGATTTCAACTGTAAAAAATGAAATTCCAAGTCTAAAGGCTTGTGATAGGCCTATTTAGTGTCTGGACACAAATTTATTGCTTGAGAATAGTCCGCACGCTAGCAGAATGGGACGGAATGTTATCCGAAGGACAATTGGACAGATGTCGTTCAGTTCCACACCGACAATAGTTTGTAATTATTTATAAGGCAAACATGTATTAGACACATAATTTATACACGTGCTAGTGGTTTCTATTTCGATTCTTCCAATAGTGGACAAAAGATTGAAGCGAACTGAAAATCAATTATCACTTTATTTCTTATATTATTTTGATAATTATGTACCTACAGTATTAAATTTTACTTGTCTAAGTGCTTACTTTGTAAGCCTAAAGAAATAAAAATATTAATTTACTGATGAATGTGCTATAGTGTATAAAAGTCGTTTGCCTCGCAAGGAGACTAGAGAGAGACTAGTGCACTTAGCACACACTCGTGCTCTGTCTATCTTGGAGTATCGTAGCAAGCGTGTACAGCTGACATAGGCTTTCTGTGTTTATTAACACATACATAAATAATGCTGGACCATCCATACAGCCCCAAAGTAAGGTACTCAAAGCTTTTGTTAAGGATACTGGATAATTGATATATTTAATGTTTTATATACGTAGATAGATATTTTTTATCCTACATAGAAAATAGTCAGACCAACATAATCAATTTGTTTTAAACTGGAGAAGTCACTGGCTCCTGAAACACAGTTTTTAACTAGTGCGGGGGGAGGTAGAAGGGAGGCTCGCGAGCCTATGGACTCATTATTGTCTGTAAATTGTCAAAATGCCAATAAAAACATTTTTTAAATTCAAATTTTTTATTAAAAAAAACGGAACCTATTTCTACAGATCGTACATAAATTTGTTCCGAGGCGGGAATCGAACCCGCAGCCTCTTGCGTCGCAGGTGGACTAGCTGCGCCATTGAGATCGTCAAATGGACAATAATTTGTTGACAAGTTTTGGATTCTTTTGATGCGTTTGGTTTAGAATGGCGCTCGTTCCCTTACATGGTCCAGAGTATACATACTCCAAGTTTGATCCGAGCTTCATTAATAATTCAAGTTTTAATGGAGACCGTCTACTTGCGGCGCTTTCGGAATTAATGTAGATAGGTACCTATTTCTAATCATTTGCACGGTTAGGGGCAAGGATTATGATTGGAAAGATGATGTTATTGTTTGAAGAGGCATCGTTTCGCAGATAATAATGTATAATGTGGCCTTCAATGCTTTATTTCTAATATAATTAAAAGATCTATTCTTAGAAGTCTTATATAAATTGGCTCTTGATTTATAGGTAAAAATTATATTATTTAATTATAGCATTATATTTCAATTGACGGAATGTTGACGAATCGATAATATTCTGTACCGAATCAGAAATTTTATACTGACCTGTAATTTTACTGTAATATCATATTTTAATATAATATCATCGAGTACTCTCTACCACGAAACAAATGGCATTAAGACTAATGATTGAACTATGTTTTTTATTGACATTTATCACTACTATTTATTTATTTTATGTGGAAGTTTAAAAATTAACGCACCTGAAGTGGCGCCCCACTTATTTTATCATTATAATGCCGTTAAACAAAGGAATTTCCAAAATTCACACGTACAGTTTGTTAAACCAATCATAGAGGAGATACGAGTCAAATGCAACTTCGTATCTCTTCCTAAACTAGACAAAATGAAACTACTACAGATGCATTAAAAAAAACTTAAGGCTGCAGCAGACCGGATGCGTATGCGTAGACGTAAGCGTAGACGTGCACGTATCACTGAGTTTTAATGTATGGAAATGTATGAGACAGGACACACTGCTTGCGTAACGTAGACGTGCGCGTCGACGTAATGCGTAGCCCTACGCAACGCAGCTCTCAAGACACAAACAGGCTGCGTGACTTACGCCGTACCTTACGCAGAGCAGAACGGCAACGTCGCATTGATGACGTTGTATTCAATCGCGCGCTATTATGGAAGTCACACCGAACAAATTTGAACACGCACGTACCTTTGCTGTGCGTTGCCCTACGCGCGAAACTGCAGTCAGTTGTATTTTATTACAAAAAAGTGTTTGTTTTGTTTTCACTAGTAATCCAAATAGCAATAAAAAGAAAAACTTATTGAAATTGTGCGGAATGTGAATATATACATATACAATCCAAAAAGTAAAAACTACAAAAATGTATCGTATTCTGGCACAATAGTAGTAATATTGCTTCTTCCTCGTCAGATGAACTACTAGGTCCATCCATATACCCAATCTTCGTGAGACATCGTGCACAACAGCTTCAAAAACAGTAATATCGCTGCTGCAGCCGGACACGGGGCCTGCGTTGCGTTCTCATTTCATTTCATTTCATTTCATTTCATTTATTCAAAAACAATTTTACATCGTGTATGAATATCATTAATTATGACTATTACAAAATTGGGAAATTCAAATTAAATTAAAACAAATAAATAAAGGAAATCAATTAAATTAAAAGCATGCATTTCCAATTTCATCTTCTAAGCTATTTTATTTTCGTGTCATGAACTCGTCAATTGTGTAAAAACATCCCTTCAGCAAAAGCTTTCTTAAATTATTCTTGAAAATGTTAGGATTATCAATTGCTTTCATCTCATTAGGAAGAACATTAAATAATTTGACTGCCTGATACCTGCTGCCATGCTTTGCTACATTAAGCCTCGGATAGACCTCGAGCTCTAGGTCTTTCCTTCGTGTCATGAGTCTATTTGTTCTCTTCTCTGCAGTTTCGTATTTGAGAGGGTTCCATACGATATCCATCAAGACAACTAATATGTATAGGCTGGGCAGGGTAAGTATTTCAAGCTTTGTAAAATAATCTTTACACGATTCCCACGGAGGGATGCGCACAATAGTTCGAATGGCTCGTTTTTGTATGACGAATGCCCGATTTATGTTATACAAGTAGCTATTACCCCAGAAACGTATACTATATCTCAGTTTAGACTCTACTAAAGCATAGTAAACTGTTTTTAATTGTTCTAGGCTTATTTCATCCCTCAGACTTCGCAGCGCATAACACGCGGAGCTAATTGTGCTTTCGATGGCTCCCAGTTCGGTTTTCCAGTTTAGGAAGTGGTCAATGTGGACTCCTAGGAATTTAACACTATTCACAAAGTTAATCATTCCACCGGAGTTCGTTAAGGTTATGTCAAGATTTTCGTTTTTATGTGCTGTTGTTCTAAATAAGATACCATTAGTTTTAGTCATATTAAGTTTTAAATTATTTACAGAAAACCATTTATTAAAAGCCTCTAGAGCAGTATTTATTTTATATTTTAAATCTTCTAAATTTGTAGCCGAAATAATAGCATTTGTATCATCTGCGTAAACTACTATACTTATACCAGGAACTGCATTATTCATAAAATTGATCAGATCATTTAAAAATACAATTAAAAATATTGGTCCTAGTATGGATCCCTGTGGAACTCCTCGTTTTACGCTCATTATCTTAGATTTGGTCACAATTTCTTGTCCATTAACAATATTTCTGATTTCAATAAACTGTTTTCTATTATTAAGATAAGAATTCATTAGATTTAGTGCTTTTCCTCTTATACCACAGAATTCTAGCTTCGTTTTCAATATATCATGGTCAACCATGTCGAACGCAGATGACAGGTCGAGGAATAGGCCAGCTACTTTCATTTTGTTATCTAGATTGACAAGTACTTCATTAATTAGTAAATCAACCGCGTCTACTGTTCCTACACCACTCTGGTAGCCAAATTGCCTTTTATTGAGGATGTTCTTGACCCTCAGATGAGTCACTAACCTTTGTTTAATTAACTTTTCAAAAATTTTTGAAAAAATAGGAAGTAGCGAAATAGGCCTAAAATTTTTTGGATCTGTTCTTTTTCCTTTTTTGTAGATAGGCAAAACTTTTGCAATTTTTAGTTGATCAGGAAAGTATCCTAGACTAATACATTCATTGAAGTAGTTGGCCATTGGTTCCGCAAGAATGTCAATATTTTCTTTAATTATTAGAATGGGTATTTCATCATATCCATAGGAGTGTTTTACTTCCATTCTCTTTACAATAATTTTAATTTCACTACCATTTGTGTCATCAAAAACCATGTCATCTATAATTCTTTCGCAAGAATCGGTCATAAAATGTATAGCTTTTATCTTTTTGTCATTTACGTTAGGATCTTCAAAGCTATAATCATATTGTTTTGCAAAAATTTGAGCTATATCTAAAGAGTTGTCTATGATTTTACCATTATTTTTAAGTACATAATTCTCATATGTTGCTGATTTGCATTTATTTCTATGTTTATTGATTATGTTCCATATTTGCTTTGTATTATTATTTGCTAAGTTGACTTCCTTCCTAACTGCGTTCTTTTTAGATTCTTTGATGACCTTCTTATAAAGTTTTATATATTTATTTCGATATGTAATCAAAGATTCATGGCTATTCCTCTTATTCATGGTGTTTAAAAGCCGCTTCATTTTGCTTGCTGTTTTTATTCCTTTAGATATCCATCTAGATTTGATTTGTTTGTTTTTGTTTACATTTACTTCCTTTTTTGTGAAAGAAATATCAAAAATATTTTGGAAGTTTGTCAAAAAGTTATTACTGCTAGATAGACTCTCCCGTAAGCTCTGCCTAAATGCTATTTTTTGAGACTCAGAGAAGGATCTTTGTTTCATCTTAAAAGTGTTGTTATTGTCACCAGAGTCTACACCTTCCAAACAGAAACTGCAGAGTAGACCTGCATGGCCATCCCCAAGACCATTTTGATCAACGTTCAAGTTTATGATTTTTTCTTTAGCAAGATTTGTCAGAATATTGTCAATACATGATTCGTGTCCATTTCGAAAAAAAGTTGGTGAGTTTACTAAGTAGCTGAAATTAAAGCAATTGAGTAAGGTTTCAAATTCACTTTTATGTTTACTTTCTTTTAGTAAGTCTATGTTAAAATCTCCGAAAATAATACAGCTTTTGTTGAAGAAATGTTCTAATAAAGATTCTAGTCTGGTTATAAAATCGCTAAAATTTTTATCATCCGGCACTCTGTACAGACAACAAATGTTTAGATGTAGATTAGTATCTCTAGCCCCACATATTTCAAAGCAGTCAAGTTTATACAATTTCTTACATATTTTTAACTCTTCGGTTTTGTTTTTAAAGTGTGATAAAATAAGTGTTCCCCCCCTTTTTTTGTTGACTCTACAATTAAACGTTGCCATCTGATAGTTTTCTAAACTAAATACATTAATAGATTGTTTGTTTAGAAAATGTTCTGTCACGCATATGTAATTTATGTCAATGCCCATGTCATGTAAATAAATTCTTAAGTCATCTTTTTTGTTCGATATTCCACATAAATTTTGGTACAATAAATTAATTTTTTCATACTGATAATTTTTATTACATACTTCCTTTTTAGGCTCGAAAAAACATTTCAATTTCTTCTGGTTTATCGACTTGAGAAATAATTATTTCTTCATGAGTCTGTAGGTTACAAAAACGTTCCTGAAATAGAGTTAACGTTTTTTTCCTAAGATTATTAATTTTATCGTGCTTGTAACATATTTGTAAAATATCTTTGAGAATGTACCTACATACAGTCTCTTTTTCATACTTGTACATATTGTTTCTTCTATATTCTCCTCCAAAAAAATTATTCAATTCAAGCATAGTAGAATTTTTTAAATTAGAGCATATAAGGCGAAAAGCTTTGTTTACATTATATTCATTTAAAATCGAATTTTTATGGATTGTGCCAAGCAGAACGTTTGTATGTGCGAGCTCACTGATGCAACAGTATAAAGAGGATTGTAATTCCATAAGATTTGAGTCATTAGTACCAGTCAATAAAATAACAAAATCCTCCTTTGTGTAGTCCTTACAATAGTTGCCCTTACATAACTCTATTACATGTTTGGTACTTGCATAGGATTTTATGAAAGAGAATACCAGAAATCGATCCCCTAGAAGTTTCTGCATCGTTTCGCCTATGCGCCTACCATTTTCATCCGCAAGAATCAAAACACGTCGGCTTGATGGGGTGTTGGTCTTGCTATTAGTTTTTGTACAGGGGCTGCTGCGGGCCTGTAGTTTTTCCATTGGTTTTATAGTCGTATTTATTTTGGGATTAATCGTGGGATTAGAAACTCGTCGCTTTTCTTCTTTATTTCCGCTTAAAGATTCTATTTTTCTGTTCTCTTTATTTTTTATCAATGTATTTTCTAAGTTATTTGTAATTTTCTGTTTATGTTGGTCTTCCTTTGAACATTCATTCTTGCTGTTACTGGTCTGATTTTTGTTTGAAAGTATAAGAGGACTACTCATAAAACTATCAGTAAGTCGCCTTTTGGCGCTTTTTTTACTAGTTGATGATATGTTTCTACGAAGTGAAGAGACTGGGCTACGGCATATTTGTTTTAAAACTTGTACTTCCTGAACAAGTAGTGAAATTTGTTTCTTTAGGCCATTATTTTCGATGATAACATTCTCTAATTCCTGTTGTGTGCTAAGTAGGTTTATTTTTAGATTGCTGATCTCTGTATTCATGTTTTCCATAGTGCTGGCAAAAATATTATGTGATGACAAATCAAGGCTCTTGCTCAAAATACCTGAGCTAGGCGAAGAGCTCAAAGAGCCGCTGTCATTAACGTCTTCTAACGACGTGGCTTTGGTCG
The DNA here is from genome assembly GCA_944547425.1 of Eupithecia centaureata. Lineage (NCBI taxonomy): Eukaryota > Metazoa > Arthropoda > Insecta > Lepidoptera > Geometridae > Eupithecia > Eupithecia centaureata. The sequence goes on along the minus strand of OX155696.1, from coordinate 1,686,360 downwards.
GTGGTTTCGCCTTCCTCTGGGTAACATTGTCTGTGTTCTCCATAATTGTCTACACCTTTAACTTGCAAATATCGGTGTACAAAAATCAAAAATTGCAAAAACTGAATCCTTGTAGATTTGAACTAGCAACCGTTCAGTTAATGTATCAATTTCTTGCACTTAGCGCGTTGAGCCACCGTGATCCATGACGCAGTCGTCGAAAATGTAAATCCGTATTGTGCTTATAACGTTAGTGTAACCAGACAGTTACTGTACAATCTGTGCACGAGTCCAAAGGTCAGTTTTAACTGAGACAAAGAAAGTTGAAGTTTGTAGAATGGCAACGGCTTTTTTGGGTGCTATATTCAAAAATACACTTACTTGCTGATGTTGTGTAACTGTATTTTGTGCGTCAAATTTCACTGTAGATTCATGGGGTATTTATGAATATGTTAGGTTTTTAGATTATCACTTATTTAATGAGTTTGTCTTCAACTTGATTTTTTCTTATTTTCTCCTTTAATACTTCTTATTTCTCATCACAAACGCTACACAGCGTGAATTGTTTATTTAGTGTCAGATTTTTCCAATAATTAGCACGGATACTATAAATTCACTATTTATTTTTAAATTATTTTACGGAGCCAATGTTTACCGTGGCACTAGCGCCATCTGTCCTCAGCTCGATTGCGTATGCGTAACCCGGTGTGACATTGGGTTACGCCGTAACTACGCGCGTGACTACGTCGTAGTCACGCACACGCATCCGGTCTGCTCCAGCCTTTAACAAACTGTACGTGTGAATTTTGGAAATTCCTTTGTTTACCGGAATTATATTATAAAATAAATGGGGGCGCCACTTTAGATGCTGTTTGCGCCTTAATACTACCATCGATCAAACGCCCGTTGTTTATCTACCTTTTATTATTGACCATCCTTGCTTCTCAAAATTACTACTTGTATATATCAAAATTGTTTAAGGAAACCGAATTATGTAAAACTTCGTAAAATTTATATACTTACCTACTATTGTAATTTATCATAAATTACGAACCTAAACTAATATACTTATGTAATTTGATACATGGTAGATCAAATAACAGACGAAAAAAGCTTACACGATCGATTAGATCCCAAGCAATAAGAATACAGAAATAAATCATACGTGCTACGGCTTCGTTTTCGCTCTACGAAACGTAGCAGCTCTACGAAACATAGTGGTTCTACGAAACGTAGTGGCTCTACGAAACGGATTGGTTCTACGAAATGTAGTGGCTTTACGAAACGTAGTGTATCTACGAAACGCAGTGGTTCTACGAAATGTATTGGTTCTACCAAACGTAGCAGCTCTACGAAACGTAGTGATTCTACGAATCGTAGTGGGTCAATGAATGCTATAGCTATACAGCAGCGACGACCTACCCGTGCTTCATCTCATACATTACATATAGCCGGTTTCATTTCCGAGAAGACAATATAGGAAAATTTAACTAGTAGTACCACAACTTAAAAATTTACTCTTGATTTAAGATTCCCGACCAACCACCACCAACCGACCATGACAAAACCCAAAAACTGCTTGTTTTTTCTGTATGATTGAAGATATTTTTTTTTGTTATTTATGTCTTCGATTTAAGATACCCTGTCTATCAATAACCTAGTTATATATATACAACTCTGTATATATCTGCGTATATGTTTTCAAAGGGATTGGTTTATTTATATGTGATCGAACGACACATATATTCATAGATACCGACCGGGCAACGTTTACGGACGCCTGCCTTTCTATGCCGGTGGACTGTCAGGGGAAATATATTATAACGGTAGATTCAATTTAATGGTAAAGATGCTTTGTATTAACTATTATTGAAACAACTTTCAGTTTCCTTCAGTGAGACCTGGACTAGACACTGTTCTTTAATAATTATTTTTTAAATGATCCTAAAAATTGTAACTTGTTTTAAAAATAGATTTTTTCTGGTTTCTATCAACATACCAAAGCTTTGTTCTTCTTAAACGGCGGGCACTCACCTGAAACAAATTAAACAAAATTATTAAAATAACTTAGTATCAGTTCGCTTGATCCCACAGCTGGACAAAAGGGAGACGTTAAAGGTGGGAAACGTGGGAAAGCAAAAGGAAAGCCTTTAAATTTCCCACTTTTTATAGTTATCACAGCAAACTACGGATTTATTTCAAGTTTTGGTTACATTTATATGTAGCCTTGTAGTTAAAAACATAACCAATCAATATTAAATCAAAACGATTGCGATTTTCAGAAGTTAGGTTTTCTGATGGAGAATGTATAACAACTAAAGTGATTATCCCTAGTTCCCTACATTACAGTCTAGGTATTGATAGTAAAATAGTAGTAGTATTATTACTAAACTGGTCTATAAAATACGAGTAAACGTCTCTTTGGTCCCTCTCTATACTTAATAGGAGTGACGAATAATACTACAAACTTCTTCGAGGTTTAATATGCGTATTTTCTTGGTTGATAAATAATTAACAACAAAAATTACAATCAAGGAATAGAAAAAAATACAACTAGAATATACAATGGAAACCATTGAGCTAACTGCAGGCGGTTGCAAACAATCTAAAGGTAGCTCATATAAAACATAAATAAATCTATAATAAAAAGTGTCTCATATTTTTTTCCCCAACAGTACCTCATCTCAACTGGAAGTCGTACGTTTGAGAGCAAGCCACCTCTCTCACGTCATGTTTTTACGGACGGATGGAAATGTAGCTTTTATGTTGTATAAATGTATGTATGTGTCGCATAAAATAAATCCAAAAGGTTGACGTACACATATCAACTTGGAGAAGAATTGAAATGCGAGTCCGTTTTAATTGCTGTCAAAAAAGCAAGTGCTATCTTGAAAATTTTGTATAAAACTTATTGGCAAAACTATTGAATGGTTTTAATTGCTGTCAAAAAAGTAAGTGCTATCTTTGAAATTTTGTATTACTTATTGGCAAAACTACTGAATGACGGAAAGTTTTCGTGTCAGAAAATATTGATTCAAATTGATCGTTTTGATTGGTTGAAGGGGTAAAGTATTTTATTCATACACAACAGATGACGGATGTGGCGCAGTGGGCGAATGTCAGTCTGCAACGCAGGATGTTTGAGTTCGATTCCCACGTTATACCATCATAAGTACATATTTGTGCCGGGGTTCTAGTGATTTCTTTGTATAATTTTAGTTTTAAAACCTTTATTAACAACGAAAATTAGAGGTACAAGCAAGGAATAGAAAAATTACAACTAGTATAATTATACCAGTAAACCTAACAAAAGCTTTGCTTAGCTTGGGCTAGATGATGCTGTGTGGATTTTCCATTATTGTTTGCATTTCTTTTATTTATTTATAACTAGCGACCCGCCCCGGCTTCGCACGGTTTTATTATGCGTATAAACCTTCCTCTTGAATCACTCTATCTATTAAAAAAAACCGCATCAAAATCCGTTGCGTAGTTTTAAAGATTTAAGCGTTCAAAGGGACATAATGACATAGGGACAGAGAAAGCGACTTTATTTTATACTATGTAGTGAAGAAAGGCGCTTTGGGTAAACTAGCCTCCTGAACACCGTCGTGCTTTGTAGTCAACTGACGCTCTGATTGTTAGTTCATAGTTAATTTATGAATAACTTAAATATTATTATGTTACAGGAGGATGGTAACAATAACATAACATGTAAAAATAACATTGTTATGTATTTTTGTCTATAAAATATTGGTTTTAGAATCAGTTTTTATCATCTATAATATAGATGTTATAACTGATTCTAAAACCATTATTTTACATATTATCTTTCTTACGTCGCTTTCATATTATTATTGGACGTATGTGTGCATGTAGATTCCGAAGTTGATGTATGTGCGTCAACCTTTGTTAATTCGCTCAGATGTCCAGTAGGCCTGATTAGGCCGTTTTTACATTTGGACATTGGTCCGGTTTTGTTTCAATGAACATTTTGCCTTTTTATTTGACGGGTTATGATTTTGGGTGTGCGTTGCGAAATTATTTTTGTTTGGATGGAGGCAAAGGTACAAAAGTACCATTATTTTATTTTTATCCAAAATATCTTCACAAAGTATAAACCAAAGTCGCTTACCGCTGTCTGTCTGTCTGATATTTAATACTACGTTACGGATTTTGATGCAGTTCTTTAAATAGATAGAGTTGCAAGACGAAGGTTTATAATGTATACATATAGATATACCCGTACGAAGCCGGAGCGTATCGCTAACTATTATAATTATTATAAATATAATAAAGTTTTGCTTGTGATTTTACACAACATCATCTTACTTTGGGGCTAGATGGTGCTGTGTGGATTTTCCAGCATTATTTATTATTATTTCACTTTATTTATTTTAATACTCGCTAAAAAAATACATTTTTTACTATAGAAAATACAAAAATATTATAAAACTTATCTACAGTAAAAAATATATCAAAACGGTGGATCACCAACCGCGAAGCTAGGCTCAAGCAGCCGGTGACTAGGGTTGCAGACAGAGGAACTTCCTGACGATACGCGCCGAATCCAGGAGAACCGCTTTTTGGATCTGACCCTTGATCCAACTTCCTAGCAAGAGCTCTTGAGATGTTTATCGAGGCTCTTCGCTATTACTCCGTTAACCGAAACGACTATCGGGACGATGGTCGCTGAATCAACATTATTATTATACACTTATTATTATTATTTCACTTTATTTATTTTAATACTCGTTATAAAATACATTTTTTACTATAGAAAATACAAAAATATTATAAAACTAATCTACAGTAAAAAATATATCAAAACGGTGGATCACCGGCCGCGAAGCTAGGCTCAAGCAGCCGGTGACTAGGGTTGCAGACAGAGGAACTTCCTGACGATACGCGCTGAATCCAGGAGAACCGCTTTTTGGATCTGACCCTTGATCCAACTTCCTAGCGAGAGTCTCTTGAGATGTTTATCGAGGCTCTTCGCTATTACCCCGTTAACCGAAACGACTATCGGGACGATGGTCGCTGAATCAACATCCCACATGCTGACAACCTCGTTAGCCAAGTCAAGATATTTACTGAGTTTATCTTTCTCAGCTTTAACGAGGTTAACATCATGTGGTATGGTGACATCAGCTAGCACCGCCCATCTTTCTAACCGGTCTATCAGTACAATATCAGGCTTATTTGCAAGAATAGTCCTGTCTGTAATGATAGAGCGGTCCCAATAGAGCGTGGCACGGCTGTTTTCGAGAACTGGCGCCGGTGTGTACTTATAGTATGGAACTTCAGGACCAGTAAGGCCATATCGGAGAGCAAGTTGTTGATGTATAATTTTGGCTACTTGGTTGTGTCTGTGCAAGTACTGAGAGTTTGCTAGGTGCGAACAACCCGAAAGTATATGACGAAGGGTCTCCCCTGGAAGATGACACGCTCGACAGATATCGATCGTGCCATCTTTCATGATATACTTTCGGTAATTGTTCGTCTTAACTACCTCATCCATTTATTATTATTATTATTATCTAGCCCCAAGTAGAGCTTGTACTGTGCTAGTGTTATTGGATACCTAAACTGACTCTAGGTACTTACTAGGAAACCCGTGAGAAAGGAACTGAAAAAGATACAGCCTTTTTAGATGATCTAAAACACTATTTCTTCACATTGAAGCCCGGTGAGCCGCGGCGGGTAAGGTCCACCTGTGACGCACGAGGTTGCGGGTTCGATTTCCCCCTTGGGGCAAATGTTTATCCAAACTGGGCCCGAATTCCACTAAATAAATCGCTTCACCATTTAAATAATATCGTGTCAAAACGTCAGTGTTAAACTCTTTTTGTTATTTAGCACAAACTTTTTGAGGTTCATTCATAGCTGTGACGATAACCTTTATAAGTACCAATTTGTCATGCTAATTATGAAAGTCTCTTCTTATAGTAGAATACCAAATGCTCAAACGTCATTTTAATCATCTTGATTGAATGGCACTATTGAGACCTTTGTTTTGAAATTAGTGGAATTCGACCTCTGGTTGGGTCTATTCTGTGTACAGGAAAAATATCTATCTATGAAGTTTATTGTATTAAATACACCAGTCAGTACCCACACCACAAGCTATGCTAGCTTGGGGCTAGATGATGCTGTGGATTGTCCCGCATTATGTTTTATTATTGTATCATTCCAAAACTGAGCTTCAAAATGTAGAAATATCTACCAAACATTAAAAATCAGTTACCATTCGGCTGCATTTCGGCTGGCTCGGCGCCAACGTCTACAGGTGGTACGAAATATATGCACATAACTCTAGAATTTGTATGGATTCAGACGGATTGAATTATTTGGAATACTTACTTTTATACATCCTTACAAATTTTCACGTTTATAATCACTACATAGTATAAAACAAAGTCGCTTTTTCTGTCCCTATTTCCCTATGTCCCTTTGAATGCTTAAATCTTTAAAACTACGCAACGGATTTTGATGCGGATTTTTTAAATAGATAGAGTGATTCAAGAGGAAGGTTTACATGCATAATAAAATCGTGCGAAGCCAGGGCGTGTCGCTAGTAATATATAAACGTGAAAATTTGTATCGATGTATATTAATGTATACCCTCTTTCACGGCTAAAACAAAACATGCTTGTTGTATCGGAACCCCCTTGAATAATTATTTTATTCTGATTATTAATCCTTTTTTGTAATAGCAGCAATAGAAATACAGCATTTGTGAAAATTTCGACGTTCTTATCACGGTTCGTAAGATATAGATATAGCCTAGTGACAGACTGACAGCGGAGTCTTAGTGACAATACTAAGAAACATTATTCCTTTTTTGTAATTAGATTTCTATCTTAAGAATTTTGTAATATTCTTTTTCATTTATATGTACACAATATGTAAATTACATAGGAGAAGCCACTGACTCCTGAAATACAGTTTTTACTAGTTCCGGAGTCTATGGATACATTTAGATTACTGCTTGTTATTTATTAGTAATAGGTTCCGTTTTGCCTTTTAGGTACGGTACCCTAAAAAGTGAAAAGCAGAGACCGAGTCGGGTTTCTTTGTCCTTTTAAATTAATTAATCGTTGTCTGAGTAAAAGCGTGCAAAGTTGCAGACAGAAGCCTACATACTAACCTGTTTTAATTTCCTTAACCTACGAAAAGCAAAATAAAAACACCCTCTACGCTAAAAAAGACTCTACTTCGTACACAATAACACTTAAGTCCCATAACACCGAATTTTTTCGATAGGTCACGAATTCTATTAAGGCATTAGCATATTTCATTAACCGTTTACTGCGAGAAAGGCCCAACCCTTTTGTAGGCTCTTTCTGACCCAGTTCTTGTAGGTCCGGGTCTAAAAGACCGTGAGTAGGGTTAAAGGTACAAACAAAGCAAACCTTTGTGATCAGTAAAGAGCTCAAAGATTTTATGGTGTTATGAGTAGTAATGGGTAATTTGTTTTGATGTCCTTATTAGGAAATAAAGGGTCCTCTCCATGGTGTTTTATGGGACGTTAAATACGTCTTCAGAGCTGTAATTAGAAATCCGTACTATTTGATAAATAAAATTATATACATTTTCTAGGACAGTGACGTATTTCCTCACACATGCTGGTAATGATTATTCTGTTTGTTACACTTTTGGTAGTTTTTAGTATAAGGTAGGTATATTCTGTATGTTCACTCCTCGTCCGGGCCCTACCTGAAAATCAGCGTAGCATCCGGTCTAGCCGAATGCTACACAATGCTGAGGCAGGGACCCTTTTTTACCCTTTTTTACGTATTTTATTACTATTTATTTCATTTTATTTATTATGTATAAATTTTTAGTGTAAGTTAGGTATGTACTTAGTCTGTAAGTTTTTTTTTTAATTGGGTAAAAATAAAAATTTTCTTTCTTTCTTTCTTTCTTTCAGACAACATACTTATACATTCCATATTTTAAGCATAACTGTACCATATACAATGTATACCTTTATCACAAGCTCTGCTCATTTAAGTAAAGTAGTGTAAAGTAGTGTAGTTTAAACTTATGAAAACTTAAGACTAAACTATTAAACTTAGAAAAATAACATTAGCAAAGTGTTAGTTTGTAGGTAGACATAAGTTATTAAGTATTTTTATTTTTTTATATTAACTGTTCATTTTTATCATAGATTAGTATTTCCATTTTAAGTGTTCTTTGTGTCGTTTGCTAATAAAGTCTTTCATTTTCATTTTTAAGTTTAAATAATGTTGTTTGGATTGTTCAAAAATAGATTGTTTATTTTACTGACTTTGAGACGGGAAAGCATACGTGAACTTGATTTTAGAAGTCACTTTAATATAAACAACCATAAACGTAGTAAATTGATTGCTTCAATCCCTTATTTCCCTTACCTTTGTAAAAGTTACAAACTTTACCCATAACTTTTGTAAATACCCGTGAATTTCACAACTTTTGCGCTAAATAACGGTTCACGTAAAGCCTCCAGCGTTTCTATACTTTAATAAATACGTTTCTACAGGGTGTTAGTGTGAACACCGTTGTCCTTGAAACCAGAAGTTCAGCATCATGAGTAGAATCCAAAATGGATGAAAAAAA